>JABUQX010071881.1:0-2500 GCA_015478945.1 Trachelipus rathkii | reverse complement strand
TGCATCTGGCTGCTTTCGAAGTTCCACGTCCGGATCCCTCCGGATTTATTCTGGCGAGGCTCGCAAGTTGTGGAGTTTGTATTTTTCTCGCCGCTCGGGGCACACTCCTCTTTGAAGGGATATCATGAATAAAAGTACTGCCTCTTATTCTTTATTTTGGATCATTTAAGTCCTCGGAAACATAAATTCTAAACAACAACCTCGTCTCAACAATGAGCTCAACAAATGAGCCCTTTCAAACAACCTGTTACAAAATAGAGAATTTCGAAATAAATGGAATGTTCTAATAATACAATTATGGTTAACTAATTATAGTACAATATTGCGGAGTTAAAATCATATATCAGAACTTTACAAAATTAAGGAATTATATATATTTGAAAGTAATATAATAAATTATATATAATTATAAAAGTAATAATAATCATTCATTTTTCTTTACAATATATATTATTAATTGAGAATACTTCTTTAATATATATAAAATCACTCAAACCATTTATTATGTATTAGTCAAAATAAATGGAAATATAGGCAATTTTTCAACATGCGTTTCAAAATACCTTCTGAATAAACTCAATTAATTTGATTACCGCTGTAATGTTACCAATAAAATGTATTAAATAAAAACATCAAATTACCTTCACTATACTTCAAATAGAGTCTTATGAAGCCATGGAAAATGATTGATACACTTGTATCAATAAATATAATACCTGTATTTAGATTTTAGAGGGAAAAAATATACATTATAATAAAAATACGTAAAATTGTAAAAAGAGTGTATATACAACTATATATATATATATATATATATATATATATATATAATTATTAATATATATATATATAATATATATATAATATATATATATCTATATATATATATATATAATATATATATATATATATATATATATATATATATTATATATATATATATATAATTATATATCTATATATATATATATATATATATATATATATATATATATATATATATATTATATATATATATATATATATATATATATATATATATATATATATATAGTATGTATATACATAAATACTTTTATATAGATACACAAGGGTTTGGGTAAAGTAACTTGGGGAATATATTTTCTTGCTTTGGGCAAAAGATGCACTCTAACTTTCACTCTATTCTTTCGTATCCATTTATAAGATCAACTGCTTGGCCCGGCTTTAGCAAGACGAATGAAGAAGCTTTGACTAGGATTGTGTGAGCTAACCTCGATGTTTCCTATTGTGAGGGAACAAAGAATGCAAGGGGGAATTTTGTTATGCATAGCTGACACGATCTATTTTGTACAGAGAACGTTCGAGAACGGAATATTTTGGTTTTGCAAGAAGGCTGACAAAACAAGGTTATCGTCTTGTGAAAGAGTTTTGAGTCTTAGGGAAAGGGACTTTTAAGAGAATATATGCATTTTGTAGGCAGTTTCTAGGCGAAGCTTGTTTGTTGAAATGGAAGTGTTTTCTTGTATGAGTCAGAGTTGAAATCGTGAGAAAATAGTAAAGAATTCGAACTGTTGGAACCTGTAAAAGGTTTTAGTAAACACATTGCGACACCATGTTGATTTGAAATTGTTTTGTATTCAAAACTGAATCCGATAAAGGACCCCCCTCTCAAAAGAAAAAGGAATCTTTATCTGAAAGATTTGTGTTAATCAACATAGGTGTGCATTCTTGTCAAGGAAGAACAACATACCTAGCATCCATCGAGATGGTAGTACTCGCATCTCCAGGATGAGGAACATGGTTGAGTTTACAAGTTCTGGAACATAAAGAGGGTTTACTGTTCAGAAAGGTTACATGCTAAACTCAGATAGATTAAAAACAAAGGTAGGAAAACAAGATAAGTCTGGTGTCTTGTATATGGGATTTGCGGATGTGTAATTTCTATGTTTGCCACCCACATGAGGAACGGTATATTGGGACACGATTCGCATTATAGTATAGATCTAAAAATTTGGTAAACGGATACCAGTGGTGCATGGTAGTCCAAAACTACTTATTCATTCCTTAAAATCATTTTAAGACGCTTTTCTTTCTTTAAAAATGTTAAAAGAATTTTAAAACTTAGAGGCGGTTTTAATTGTTACTTTATGTTGTTTTAACCTATTTTAAAATTAATCATGCAAATTAAACAAATGTTAATAATGTTAATATCGCTACATGATACCAACTACTTAAAAGAAAAAAAGATCAATACTTAATAAAACAAAGTTAGTTTTCTAATAATTAAATGGTCGCCAGATCAAATTGATCAAGATTAAAACATAAAAGCTTTAAAATTAATTAAACAAAGCGGTAGACATTAAAAGTTAGTGGTTAATTAAAACAAAGCATTGACTTAATTACAAGCTATTTTATAGCGGTTGCTATAGCATTACAAACTAAACTTATTTTTTCTAAAGGTTATAAAAAAAAGCTGAGTTGTTAAAATAATGGAGCTAGCATTATTATATAGCGCTTC
>JABUQX010071880.1:0-17176 GCA_015478945.1 Trachelipus rathkii | reverse complement strand
CGAGAAGTGCTCATGGGGCTCGGATCGATTTAGCAATCTGAAGGACAGGGCTATGATGAGTTTCTTTTCTTTTTTTTAATCCATTTGCATTGCTTTTATTCATACTCAAGCAACTTTAAGAAAGCTAACGACATCATGATAACTCACTGTCGTAATAGGTGAACGAAAAATTTTTTTTTCTTTGTTAATTTCTAATAGTGCGAAAGTTGCTTTTGATTGAAAAAAGAACAAAAATAAAAATTTTATGGTAATCGGAGCATGTCTTGAGGTGCCGCAAGTACGATAACATTTCATAAATTTAAAATTTTTTGCTCTATTTCAACCTTTCTCTCTAGTTTCCTACTTGCATTCTAAAAGTCCAATTACAAAAGTTCGTACTTTTTATGACCTTTTTATTAATAGAACAAGCGTTTTTTTTCTTATACTTTTAATTTTAGGGTTAGGATAAAAGAAAAGAAATAGGTCAGAAATAAATATTTTGATTAAAGATGAAGCTGCGTGCGTTTTGTGTTCAATGTGCAATTGTGCGTTCGTTAGCCTGGCTGTAGTCGCTAGTTCACGAGCAAAGTTCACTGAGTTCAGACTTCAGAGTCAATGTAAGTGATATGGTATATTTTGAGAGTGTGTGTATCGTTGTTATTACTATTGTGTAACAAAATGGCTCTGTCGAAACAAGTTAACACTAGACAAATGGTGGAAATGTCCTATTTTCGGAAGTTTTAATGATTTAAGTGAAGTAATGTTGCCAACATACCAAGATGTAATGAAGTGCTATTTTCTTGTAAGACGTAACCTCAAACCAAATACATCATCGAAGGAGTCAACTGTAAATGAAATATCTTATATTTTAGCTAAAAAAAAAAATTTGAAAATAGATGGTTAAAAGGTTCTATTTCTGTAGTTTATAATACCCGAATTTTACAAATGATAAAAGCTTATCATGACAAGTACCGAAATTTGTTAAGATCTATAAAAAAAAAAGGAACCAGAAAAGCATAATTCAAACCTTGCTATATTTGAAGAACATGCTAAACTCTAATTTGATAGTGCTTCCTGCAAATGTTTAGACTTTCAACAATGTAGTTGTAAAAAAGAAAGGAAAGTCCCTTTTTTAGGGCAGAAATTTTTGAAAGATCAACGATCGTCCAAGAAAATAGTTATGGGTAACATTGATAGAGTTACCACAAACGCTTTGTTATTGAAAGATGCAAGGAAAAGTAAAGAAATGCAGAGGAAATTTGAATTTACTCCAAAAAAAATTTTTAAATGTCACAATGACATCAAGGTTTACTGATAGTGATGACAACACGGAAGAAGTGACAGAAAAGCTCACTGTTAGTGATGAAGAACAAGAGAGCTTTTTACAAAAAGAGACAAATTTAGCATGTCCTTCAGCATTACAAGAAACCAAAAAAATAGCTCAAATGCTCATTAAACTGCCGTCTGTTGCCTCCATATGTAATCGTACAGGAATATCTGATAGAGCTGCTGCAGCAGTAGCAAGCTCTACTTTGCAGGATTTAGGTTTAATAAATAATGATGACAAAAGTAAAGTAATCGATTGTATGGAAATTAGACGAGAAAGATCAAAGAATCGGGAAAAATGCATTCAAGACAGTCAGGGTCTGATAACCGAAAATAAGGGATTGTTTTTCGATGGAAGGAAAGACAAGACAATTATTCAAGAAAAGAAAGGAAATAAGTTTTATAAAATGCTTACTACAGAAGAGCACGTTTCGCTAATAGAAGAACCAAAATCAAAGTTTTTAGGCCATGTAACACCAAGATCTGATGCTGGAAAATATATTGCAGAGAGCATAATTAGTTTTTCCGAGATAACGAACATAACGAACAACTTTTGACTTTTACAGCGATTGGATGTGATGGAACATGTAATACTGGAATCAATAATGGTGTGATTTCGTTGTTGGAAAACAAAATAATAAGATCACTGCAATGGTTAGTTTGCTTATTCCATGGTAATGAGCTGCCTTACGCCACCTTTTTTATTTTTTAGATGGGAAAACTAAGGGTCTCAACGAGTTTAAAGGAGAACTAGGTAAGCGCAAAACTGTCATGAGCTTCCTGTGGTATTCTTTTTACCAATTGAAAATAGCCTTCTTTCATTAGAAAATATAAGTGATTTAATACAGATCAGAAGTACTTAATGGAAATGTGTATTGATGTTTCTAGTGGAAACTGCTCGTTGGATTTATCTTTGAAAAACCCTGGAAAACTTGCTAACTCAAGATAGCTTACATTAGAAAATCGAATACTTCGATTGTATGTGCAACTGAAATTCCTACTAAAAGCCATCAAATTCTGGCTAACTTTGTTGTAAAAGTTTATGCACCCGTGTGGTTTAACATTAAGTTGAAACCTTCATGCTCGAATTTTTCTAAACATCTCTGGAAGCATATTTCTTACTCACGCTATCTAACTACTGATCTTAAAAAAATAATAGATCCAGTTATCCAAAGAAACGGATACTTTTCTGCTGCGGAAAATATTCTTTTGTCCATGCTATGTGATGAGCGCAAACATATTAGAGAGCTTGGTTTGCACAGACTTCTAAAAGCAAGAGCAGAGAGTAGAGGTGGAATTAGAAAGTTTACAATTCCAAAAATCGACTTTGACGCCAAAGATTACATTTATATGATCCCATGGTACGACATTGAAATCACAGAGCCCCCAATGAAAAAGTATATTTCCAATGATTCCCTTAAACAATTCATTATGAAAACCTCAGAATCAACTGTTGTGGAGAACTCATTAATTGACTTTCCCAGGTTCCCATGTCACAGACAAGCCGTGGAAAGAGCTGTTAAACTAGTTATTGAGTCATCTTTGCATGTCTGTAGATCATCTTCTAGGGAAGGTTTTGTTAATGAAAAAATTGTATCTCAAAAGCATCTGCCATAATTCGGAAAGAGAAAAGCAATTTAAGCGCGCGCTGAGCAGCACCAGCAATCTACAAATCCGCGAATGGCAAAACCTTTACACCCTGAGCAGAACCAGCACAAGTAGCAGCACTTGCTGCGAGAGCGGAACCGGCCGAAACTCTATTTCCAAACAGCCATCGTTATTGGAGTTCGGTAGAGGGAGAGACGACGCAGCACCTCAAAGAAAACATTTCAATGTGCCAAAGCAGTGAAAAAAAAAACATTTTCAAACGTTGGGATATTATTAATCTTATCAAAGATTTAATTGATTTACATTTTTGGTTCTTACTATAAAGTAATTTTTGTTTACATATACCACATAATATGTTATTTACCTTGTTTCATTTTCTTTTATTTAAATTACTGTAACATGTGTTAACAATGCATAATAAATTGGTAAAAAATGAGAAAAATACAAAAAATTTGCTCTAAAGTCAATTCCTTTTTGTGCGTAATATTTTGTGCAGACTGTCTTTCTTTTTTTAATCTAAGAAGATTTTATTGTTGCTAATAGCATTACTTCGCAGTAAATGTGTACAACTGTATATAGCTTTAATAAAAATATATGCAACCAAATTTTGAATTTTTCTTAAATTCAAAAGAATTTCAAATTTTTAGGCTCTTTGCGGCACCTCAAAACGTTGTAGTAGAGCAATGAAATTTTGTTATCTTTATTATGAATCTAAAAGGCAACTTTTGGCCACTATTAGAAATCGCAAATCGAAAAAAAAATTTTTAGGGTGGTTTTCATTCCACCCTACTGTGTAAGCCATTGCTTAAATTTGTGCACTTCTAATACATTTAAAGTTTCGACTGTATGAAATGCGATGGATGTAATATCAGAGATGTGCACATTTTTCAGAGTCAGTGTAAAGTGAACCTCCATTTTAGAAAAAAAATTAAAGAATTTAAACAAGGTTGTGAGAATACGAGAACGAAAATACTCTGTGAAACTAGAAGGTGCCATAGGTATGAAGTACAAGCTGTGCTGCTTTTTAAGGAAATTTTTACATCATTAGTGGTATGAGTTCTGGAGCATGTTAGTCAATTGCCAGGTGAACTCTCAAAAAGAGCGTTATTAAATTTAAATAGTATACCAACGCCATCATTCATTCCAGTTCTGGTTATAAGCTCATATTTGTTGGGATTGACCTACAATCTTTCAAAATACATATAAACTAAAAGCATCGATCTATATAGTGCAATTGAACAAGTAAACACTGCAAGAAAAACTATTCATCATTTAAGAGAAAATGCTGATTCTGAGTTTCACGAAATGTTCGAATCTTCACTGGAACTGACAGCTCAAATAAATATCGAAATAACATTTGCCAAGAACAGTTGGTCTCCAGAGGTATCGACCCAACCCATCTTCTACAGACACGAGGACGTACAATCGGCTAACAGTTTTATATTATGTTTAGACGATATAATTTCTTCCTTAAATGAAAGGTTTTTAACTCACCAGGAAAATGTGTCATCTATTCAGCACTTATTCCAACTAATTGTGACGCTTCATTTGACAAAGTTCAATCAGCATTCGATGCCGAGGGCCCCCAGCCCAATGGGGCCCCGGAGAGGCCTCCTAAAAATGGATATACTACTTTATAATTAGTTACATCAGAGTAATTTGATTATTTATTTCATAATAATCTTGCGCGTTTACAATCAATTTTAAGCAGTTGCCAGTTGGTGTTTGATTATAGTAGCCTAACTAACATCGTTTTCGCGACGCTCCCTCGCTCTGCCTCGTATTAGGGTTGTAGTTAGTGCAGTGTAACAGACTAACAGTTGTGTCAACATGAAATGTGTGTACCAAAGTGGCACTACGAAATGAAAAGAAAATCTTTAGACGCTGAAAAAATTTCCCAAACGTTTTAATACTGGGTCAACTAGTTCCACTTCTCATTCGCAAAGTCAGCCTTTGAGAGACAATAATAATTCATTAAATACAGGTAAGTCGAAATAGTTTATCAGCTCATTCACGTTTATGTGTTACTTTTCCTCATTATTATTATTATTATTATTATTATTATTATTATTATTATTATTATTATTATTATTATTATTATTATTATTATTATAGAACTTTAACCGAGCTGCTTCAATTTGGCAACTCAGCGTATGTAAAAATAAGGCTACACAATCATAAAGCTTGTACAGACCCCGCCCACAGAAATTATTATTATTATTATATTATTATTATTATTATTATTTATTATTATTATTATTATTATTATTATTATATATAAATTTCATTCTTCAATTTAAAATTATAAAGATACTTATGTATGTACATACTATATATATATATATATATATATATATATATATATATATATATATAATATATATATATCATATATATATATATATTATATATATATAGATATATAATAATATATATATATATATTATATATATTATATATTACTCTCATCAACGCTTCGCTTTTCGTATGCCTGCCGTCCATTTTACTGCATTACTTTTAAAAATTTGTTACAAATATTCTACACTCGCAGCTACAGTGATTACATTTATTTTCAGAAACTGAAGATCGAATTTCACCTCCTTCAATTGAGTCTACTCTTGGCACTTCGTCTTGTAGATATGAGATGGAAGAAACTAGGCCTGCTTGCAATCAGCCACTATTAGATCGTCCTTAAATTAAAATGAATTCAGTAACTTCGGCTTCTCTCGCAGTGATTCATCAAGAACTTATACCAGTTCTGACAGAAAATGATGATGAAGGAAACCACCATGTGACGCCTGATGCTGCTCAAAATGCTGCTACGCAACAGCTTGAATGTTCATCTGCCCCAACGAAAATGACCCAATTGGAATTAAAAAGCTTTATGAAGAAGCACCCTATTTAAGTTAGTGAAAGGAAAAGGAGCTAAATTGCCATTTGACCCTTCAAAACTTTATTACCAACATTTACCGAATTTTGATAAAATTCACAGAAAATGGTTATCCTATTCGATTCGGCTCAACAGAGTGTACTACTCCAGTTGTATGGCTTTTGGAGGTAAAGATAATAGAGATTCTACATTTATTACCGGACATGACTTCTCCTAAGCATATTTATAAATCTGTTGAAATTCCCGAAGACTCTCGTTATCATCAACTCGCAGCGAAGTTAGCTTTTCAAAGCCAAAAAGGTCATGATATTTCAACTCTTCTGACTATTAACCAAACCAACAAGCGAGAAAGAGAAGTTCATACCAGAAGTTTGGTTGTTCAAAGTTTAATTGTTATAGTTTTGTTTATTGGAAAACAAGGCATTGTGTCCAGAGGGGATAAAACAGAAGGGGCTTATTATTGCTTTTCATATAAATAGGGTTGGGATTAAAAAAAAAACCGTTCGTTTTTTTAAAAAAAAAACACGTTTTTTTTAAAAAAAAAAGACCAAAGGCCAAATTTTTTTGTTTTTTTTTTGTTTTTTTTAAATAACTTATTTTTCATATATATCAAGTCTTTTTAGGTATTTAGCATTAAAATACAGTAAATACAATATGTTAAAAGAGGTATACAATATATAAAGTAGAGTTTAGTACTTAATAAAGTTTTATTAGTGCTCTAGGGCATATATTTATTACATTTCACATGATCTGACAATTATATCAAGCAAATAGATAGAGAATTGTATAAATATAATATAATATATATATATAATATATATATATATATATATATTATATATATTATATATATATATATATATATATATATATATATACCTATATAATATTTATATAATATATATAGTATATATTATATTATATATTATATATATATATATTAATATATATATATATATATATATAATATATATATAATATATATTCATATATATTCATTCTAACACCATTCCTGTCACGCCACCTTCAATTCTTTCATAACCCATCCATATACAAATAACTAACAAGGAGACATAACACAACCCTACCTCACTCGCTATTAATATTAAAACCAATCATGTTTGACACCATTTATTCTTTACACACGCCTCACTATCGTTATACATATTTTTTTGATTCCAGTTCAGAAGCCTATCACCAACCACTATATATCACTAACAACCTGCCATAGACCTTCCTATTAACCCTTTCATACCCTGTTGCAAATCCATAAAAACCTAAAACAATTTATTCTTCCTCTCTCTCATTTTCTCTATCATTGCTTCAATGTAAAGAATTTGAATCCACACATCCTCTACTACTCCTTAACGCACCTTTTTCTTCACCAATCAGCTTCAGTCATTCGGCGCACTCTTTCGACCAAAAACACCAGATATATCTTCCCTACAAAACTCAATAACTAATTCCCCTATAATTCTAACCAGTTCCCCTTATCTCGCTTACCCTTATATAAAGGTACTATTACTGCTCTCCTCCAATCCCTCGCAAACTATACCCTTCCATAAACGCTTTATTACACAACTTCAAGATCCAATCAATCACCACTTTGCCTCCGTTCTTACATTTCACCAGTAATTTCATCTATATCTGCAGATTACCATCTTCAACTTTCTCATCTACCCATTCCTCCTCTTGCTAATAACCTCATCCCCAAAATACCCATTTCTTACTTGTACCATCAAACCCACCACACAGTCATTATCACCTCTTCATCACTGCAAATATTATGCACATTTTCAAAGTGTTCTTTCCACACTCACTCACATCCACTTCATCAGTTACAAAAAACACCATTCCTATTCATTATCCTAAGCAGATCCCATTCTAATCTAACTTTCGCGCTTCCTTTCCAGAAGAGCTTCCTATCCCTTGTATGTCCCCATTCATCCTCCTTCAAACTGTTCATTTACTTCTTCTTTCCTCCTACGTATGCATCTCTTAGCATTCCTTTTTTCCTTCCTTATATAATTCCAAAAAGCATCTTTCTTTGGAAACTTCATCATATGCTTTTTAGTACATTCAACCACGCTTCTTTTTTTACTTTTAACCGCTTGCCATCACCTACTTCATTCCACCACTCACTTACATTCTTTACTTCCTACTTTAGCACACCCAATACTTCTTTTTGCACTGCTAACAATGGCTTCCTTACATTTGCTTTCCAGATTTATTCAGTTTCAACTTGTTACATTCAACTGATTTACTTGCGAGGCGTTCTTACATACTTATCCTTTATTACCTTTTCACTAAACTTCTCACTCTTAATTTTACCCACTTCCTTTCCGTATCACCTTCCTCCCATCCAATCCCCACTAACTATTTTACATAGAACAACATAATTGATTCCGATAATCCCATTCCTAAACCCACTCACTGATTTAACAATCAATCCACATACCTCAACATCTCCTTATTCACCAACACAAAAATCAATACATACTTTTCACTTCGATTACACTCTACCTACACCAACTTTAGTATACATATGAAATACTCTTGTGTTTTAAAGAAAGTATTACTTACACACATACCTCTCCCCGCACAGAAATCAATCACCTTCCTACCATTCTCATTTTGTCTCCTGACACCCCAAAACCACCTGTTATACCATCTTTTTTTATGATATATATATATATATATATATATTATATAATATATATATATTTATATATATATATATATCTATAATTGTATAAAAAATATTATATATATTATATATATATATATATAAAATCCGTATTAATAGTCAATATTTAGGCCTAGAAGGGGTATTGGTACTACTGTATAATTTAAAACATCTTTAATATACATAAAAAGAGGTAATTTTAAAAAAAAAAAACAAAAAAAAAAACTTTTTTTTTAAAAAAAAAGTTTTGTCTAAAAACAAGTCATTGCGTATAGAGGGGATAAAGCAGAAGGGGCTTAAACGCTTGACTCTACAGATAATCATGGTAATTTTCTCCAACTGGTCATGTTGGTTGCAAATTATGATGTGATTTTACAAAATCATGTCAGAAAGCCACCGGAAAGTTAACTAAAAGACCGACTGGACGAGGTTCTTTGTTGACATTTTTTGTCAAAAACCTTCATCAACAAGCTACTGAAATAATTGGTTCGATGTTCCGTGATATCATTTTGAAAGACCTTCATGATAGCATGATATTCAGTGTGATGGCAGATAGTACTGAAGATGTAGCTGTTATTGACCAGTTGGTGATTTGCGTCCGCTATGTCTTTCAAGGAAAGATATATGAAAGACTTTTAAAAATAACAGTAGTCGATGATTCATCTGGATTGGCTTTGTACGAGCTTATAAAATCAGAATTAGCCAAGTGTGGCATTGCACCATCAAATATTATTGCTTGTTCATTTGACGAAGCTAACAATATGAAAGGTTGTTTTAGCGGTCTACAAGCTCAGTTCAAAAAGGAAAATGAAGATCTTATTTACACTCACAGTATGGGACACATGCTGAACTTGGTAGTAGCTGATTCAACAGTAACGTTGCTCCAAGCAGAAAACTTGGTTGGATTGGTGGTAGAATCAGCTGGTTTTCTAAGCTCGTCTTATAAATGAATGGCCGTATGTGAGAGGGAAACAAAAAGAAAACTTATTGCACATGAAAAAATGCACAAGTTGCAAAAATAGGAGCCACAAAGTTTGGTGGTGCAACATAAAGCTCTTTCTTCAATTATTGATGAGGGATTTTTAAGAAAAATTGAGAAAGCGTAAACGCAGAGAAACTATTCAATGTAGTACCTTTGTAAAGAAAATCAAAGCAAATTTTGTGAAATGGCAGAAAATTTAATCAGTCAATGGTCCAATTTGAAAACCTATTTATGGTCTATTTTTTTTATTAGCGATTATTTCTTGTTATATCTTCCCATTCAAAAAATTTACAAAGTAAAACCATTTGACTATTTTACAGCCTGGAACTTGGTAGAGAAGCTGCTTCAACAAGTAGGAGATAAAAGCGTGATTAAAACACTTCAGGCTCTGTATTCAAAAATAAAATATTAGCAATGAATAATAGCAAAATTAGAAGATAACAGTATTGATTTAGAAGTAGAAGTAGAATTAGATTTCAAAGAAAAAAAGAATTTCAAGAAAAGTAGTGCCTGGTGAAAAATCAATAGATAAAGCTCTGGAATCTCAACTGCTCAAAACTATAAATGATCCTTTGTTCAATGTTTTAGCATCGTGCCAGGACAAGTATCGAAGAAGGATTTAGTCCAAACAAAGATATTTTAGAAGATTGTTCCTGGTTAGATCCAAAGAAATTTAGTGAAATCGTAATGCTTGATAATTTTCCTACGGAAGTTCTTTGTAATATTTCTAAACTTTGTAAAGTTGAAAAAGTCAGTTTGCAGATTAGTATGAAAGTTTTTACAATGGCTGAAAAACTTACATTAAAAGAAAACAAGACAATCTAAATAGAGCTGAAGAAATCTGTGAATTTGGCGATGTAGAATCTGAATTTGAAGAAGACGAAAATCTTTATGGTTGCTGCTCTGAAAATAAACAATGTTTTCGGTGTTTATCATGCGCCTTTTTTGTTGTTTTTGAACTCTCACAATCTGGATTGTTTACCAACCTATATGTAGCTTACAAGTTTGTACTACCCATACCTTGTACACAAGTCACCTGTGAAAGGGTATTTTCTAAACTTAAAATAGTTAAGAATCGACTTAGATCTATTTTAAGCCATGACCTTATGTCTAATCTTATTTTCATGAATGAGAAAGAGACTTGTTTTATAACTTGGATAAAGGATGTTATTATAGATGAAGTAGCCAGGGTCTCAGTGAAGAACTGGCAAAAAAAGCTGTTAGCGTTAGTAAACAATCTTTCCACTATCACATAACCTTCTTAGTATTGTTGTGTTTATACTCTGCTACCAAGGTATTGCTAGAGCCAATTTTTCTTTTTGCTTATAAAATTATTCTATTATTGTAACAATTTAAATCACAATAAAGAGGACTGTTTTCTTTTCAATATGCTTGTTTTTTTATCGATGTGACATGTGTCCCTTTTTAATATTTACTGAGGTATTACAGTAGGATTTTAGACTATTATAGCTTCAACAGTGTGATTTGGTTTCCTGAAACTAAAAATATTACTCAATCTCATTTTTAAGTAATAGACCACTCGGTAATAATTAGCTATACTAATTTTCTAGCAGGAACCAATTAGGTACGGTATTTAAAAATTATATAAATATTTATTGTGAAAGTAAACTACATCAAAAATAGATTACTTTTTTTCTCAACTATTTCCCCAAGTGACAAAATAGGTAAATGTGCTTTTTAAGCATGCAAGACTAATTTTCAAACATTACATATTCCAATAATCTATTCCCTCTAAATTTCCGGGTACGGGGGCCCCTTTTCAATCTTTAGCCGAGGGCCCCCAAAGGAGCCAGTCCGGGCCTGTTAAATGTGACGCTTCATTTGACAAAGTTCAATCAGCATTCGAATTCTACAGAGACAACTTCATTGATTCTTACGATGAAGTCTTCCTGGAAGAGTGAGAATTGTAGAGACAAAAGCGGAAAGGATCTCAAGAAAAACTCGTAAGTGCCCTCACCCGATTAAATAAATACACCGAAAATTTGTTTCCAAATATAAACATAGTGCTGAAAATACTTGTCCTACTTCCTCTTCCAATAGCTTCAGTTGAACGAAGTTGAAAAGCTTCTTTCAACTGAAAAAAGCTGAAATTGGTAAAAACGTATTTAAGGAACACAATAATTGAAAATGGGCTGAATGGACTTGCTTTATACTCTTTATTCATAGAGACTTGGCTTTAGAAATCACCAACGATCAAGTCATCGACCATTTTGCTGAATCTGGAAATGAACGACGTTTACTGCTTCTTCTCTAAAGTCTAGTTAAAAATTAAAACTATATTGTTGATAATTATTGTTGATAATTATTGTTTTCCTGATATTTCATTCCCACAACAGCATTGAAATTATGTAGCTAATAACAGTTTTCGGTTTGGCAAAAAAAAAAAAAAAAAAAAAAAAACTTTAGGTAAGGTTCGTTAACAAAAGATTAAATAAAACAAATCCATTAAATATTAATAAAATAAAAATTAATGAACTTTTATATTCTTATAATAATAATTTTAAATTTATGCAGAGTTGAAATTTTCTAGTCTAGTACATTACATCTCACATGAAAAGAATCTCAATTTTCCCCTTAAAACATTAATATTTATCATTCTGGATAAGGGTGTGGTAGAATTGTAGCCAAGGGGGCGGCAGAATTTCAGCACCCACCCAAAAAAAAATTCCTGCGTGTGCCACTCACTGTTTCTGATCAACTGTTGTTGGTAGGGGACTTCTACATTTTCTTTTCAATAATGGTGTTTCTCAGAGTTCCGTCCTATCTCCTACTTTACTACTTTTTTATTATTAAATATCTTCTCAGTTGTTCATCTAGCTAATCCTTCCCATTCATATGATGATGACTTGACACTCCATTTTCTACTAATTTCATATTTGATTCCTCTTCTGCATCTAGAGTTGCTTCTCGTCTTAATTTTTCAGATTCTGTTTTTGCTGATCTGTATAGAAGTTCCCATCAGGGTCGTCTCATCCTTGTGAAATTCAGCTCTTTAAAAACTCAACTCTACAAATTTCTTTCTCAAAAATACGTTTAACTTTTCTACCTCTTTCAATGGTCGTCCTGCTTCTCCTGTTGAAAATATAGCATAATTGGCCTTAACATAAACCAAAAAATATTGTAGATATTTTGGGAATCTCATATCACAGTGTTTGCAAGAGTGGCCTCAAAAAAAAAGTTGGGGTTTCTGTTTAGGTTATGAGATTTTTTTTCCTCTTCTCACTTATTCCAGCTATAAAAAGGTCTCATCTACCTTTGTATAGAGCACTGCTCCCATATCTAAGGGTGGAGGGGGGTCAGATTTCACCAGTCTTTTAGATAGGATTGAGTCAAAGACCAAAGGCTAGAAAATTTTCTTATGACGCCCTCGTTGCATAAAGTGTGCAATGTCTGCGCATAAATTTTTGGTGGACATTGGGAACTATAGACTTGTTCGCTGCTGTACTTTCTTCTTTCCAATCACCTCTGTCCTGTGGAATTTTCTTCCATCTCCTGTGCTTCCTGCCGAATTTAATCTTTCTCACTATAAAGCTTGCGTCTCTGCTCACCTGCAAAATCTGCCTTAGGTGGGGATAACAAGGGTTTTCATTTTGTCATTCTTATCATTATCTTACACAATTCCCTCATTAGAGCTATGTCCGTGAGCTGTGGTGATAAGTCAAAATGAAAAAAAAAGAAAAAAACTAAGAAATAGAGGAACTAAGAAAATATGAAATAAATTACGCTCCAACTTCCATTATCTGTTATACCTGGGTACGGGACGTGGACTCAAGTCTTATACCCCTCCAACCTCTTCCCCCAACCGACCCCAATATGGGAAAGATTATAAGTTTATCCATCATCTGTATTTCTATAAAATATAAGAAGAAATGCAATTAAGAGCAATTTGATTTGTAATTTTAAAACTTATTTCAATTATTATTTACTCTTCTTTTGGTAATAGTTCGGTATTGGTATCATGGTTTTAATGTTATCAAATATCGATTGTTTTTTTCCGATAATCGTAGTTATTGGATATTGTTGTTACCCATATATAAAATATGGTTTGTTCGAACACGTAAGAGTGGCACTAGCTTTGGCAAAATTTACATTAAATAATTTTTCAAAAAAGAAATATTGTTTATATAGTCTATATATTAATTTGAATGTGTTATTTAAAAAAAATTTATGAAAAATATTTAATAATAATTTCCACTTTTGATTATATAATATATATAAATATAAAAAATTTTATATATATTATATATATATAATTATATATATTATATTATATTAATATATATAATATATATTTATATATAGAATGAGTCTGAATGACTCACATATAACTATGGTGACCGCAGCTCCTACAGTAATACAAATTATATATTTGGATATCAGCGGAAATTCTAAGGATGGGATTTAACATTTTTTTTTTTTTTTTTTTTTTTTGTTGTCTTATTTCATCGAAAATATTTTAAAAATTATTTCCACCCATTTAGGGGGGCTCGAGCGAACGGGGGACAGAGGGGGGTATTTTCATACCCGGAGGGGATGGTCGAAGAAACCCCCGCGACACCAAAGACCAAAGAGCGGGTGGTTCCGCGACACCATCCCCGGAGGGTGGTGATTAGTCGCCCCCGTCGTATCCACCGGTGGGCCGAGAGACCCCGATCCGCCAATCTTTGCGGTTTACTACATAGGTAACTGGTAAATTTATGAATACCAAAGTGTTTTTGGAAGATTAAAATCTATTCTTTTTTTTAAGCTAAGGGATACCGTATGTGGGTGAATACGCAAATGTGTGTGGCTGGTATGTCGTGTTTCTTTCTCGGTCCTCCGGTGACGACGGGGGGGACTAATCCCCCGCCGGGGATGTGTCGGAAACCCCCGCTCTTTTGGTTCTTTGTGGTGCGCGGGGTTCCTCCGTGACCATCCCCTCCGGAGGTATGAAAACGTCTCCCCTCTCTGTCCCCCGTCGGCTCGATGGATTCATGAATGGGGTGATGAAATAATTTTAAAATATTTTCGATATGAATAAGCCAAAAAAAAAAAAAATAATTAAATCCCACCTTAGAATTTTCCGCTGATCACCAAATATTAATTTGTTTTACTGTAGGTCCTGCCGTTTTTGAGTTACATGATGTAAGCCTAAAAGGTAATACATCTATTATATTATATTATTAATATTATATATATATATATATTATATATATAATATTATATATATAGAAATATTACTAAATTATATTATATATTATATATATTTATATTATTATTTATATATATATATATTATATATATATTATATATATATATATATACATAAACAACATTATTGTGGACACAAATAATAAATATTTAAGTCGGATAAACTAAAAAATTAATAAAATGAATTGGAAAATAAGTTCAATTTTTAAGTCTCAAAAACTCAAAAAAAGAAGTTCGTGTTTTTTTTATAGCATACTAATTTTTAATTTCTCTCTTTACTAAAATAAAAAACATTACCAACCATTCCAAACTTAATATAAGGGCAGGATTTGATTTGCACGTTGCATGGTGGGATTATTATAAAATCGATTATCGTTTCTAAAATATCATTCTCTGTACACATTACCTTAAACCAACACTATTACCCTTCTTTTTATATTTCACTTGTTTATTTTTCATTTTTATTCTTACTTTATTTATTTTTTTCATAAATTTTTTTTTTTATTTTAATGTTTAATTTTATAACTTTAACTATTATTTTAACCTTTGATTTGTTAAATTTTTTATTTTTTTTTATTTTTTTTATTATGATATTTTAATATTTAAATTTATTATAAATGTACTGTTATTATTTTGATTTAAACTCTCATCCTTAGCTTAAAGGACATCTGATATCTGTTATCTGAATAAAATTAGTATCAGTGTCCGCGGATTTGGATCCTGATGCGGATATTAAAAATGATTTTATTAGTTCGCAGATACGGATGCCAATATCTTTCCACTTACTAATTATATATATATATAATATATTATATATAATAATATTTATATATATAATATTAATAATATAATTTATTTTTATATTAAATATATATATTATATAATTATATATATTTATATATATTATATATATATATATATTATTATATTATATATATATATTATATATATATATTTATATATATATATATATATATATTATATATATATATATTATTAGATATATATATTAATTAAGTGATTATATATATATTATTTTTCATGTAAAGTTCAGCGGTACACAGTTAGAGTGGGCGGAATTTTCTAGGGTTTTATGAGATTTTAAGGTTGGATTTAAAGTTTTTAAGCCCTTTAGTTAAGCTAAGGTTGCGTTTGATTATGTTGTGCGATTTTAAGCCTAGTTAAGTAACGGGTAACGTTTTTTTTGTGTTGAACGATCATTTATTTATTTTACTTTTACTTACTACTTTATTTAGAGATGGATTTGACTTTGCTTTCTTTAAATGAACTTGCTAAAAATGAAATTGATGCTGTTCATTTTTTCCAAAAATTTGAAATAATTCCATAGTTTATGATGAACAAAAGGGCATGGAATGAAAATTGCATCTGAGCATAATTCATTTTATTGGGTTTCTTCGAAAAAAGAATGCAGGGTAAGGATTTCCGTGAGAATCATAAAACACATTGCTTCAAGGCATAAATTTATCTTTTCAAAATTTAAGTTTGCTTTCTGTTATTCAGTGGAGCCATGGATAATAACACTCTCAATTACAAAATAGTGAAATCTTTATTGCCTCTGCTAGAGATTTTTCTTTTTCTTTTGTTAGTTTTATTTATATATTATTTATTATATATATAGTTAATATATAATATATATTATATATTATATAGTATATATAGATAATAATATATTATATTATATTTATAATATTATATATATAATATTATATATATATAATTATATAGTATAGAATACTTTATTTTAAAACTATTATAATTATAATATTATATTATTATATATAAATATATATAGTATATTTATTTTTTAATTATTATATATATTAAATATTTTATTATATTATATATAATTAATATATAGATATTTATATGATATATATAGTTTAATCATATGCTTTAATCGCTGAATTTCTATATTTTATTATTATGTCTCTTTAAATGTCTTGGAAAAAATTTGAGAGAGTTTATGCTTTATTTTCACGAATTAAAACATTTAAAACAATTTACATTGCACTTGGCACTAGCTTTCTCCCGGTTTTCGGAGCCTCTTTCAGGTGAACAGAAACAATGTCTTGAATTTTTTTCCAGAGTATTATTTCTTCTGCCTGGTTGTAGGAGATTTTTGTAGAAGGGTGAACTATGCTTGATGGCATTTTGCCAAACTATTCATTTTGTAGTTCAGAGCCCTGGTTATAATTTGGAATATTATATATGCAGAAAGCTTCGGATATTTTTCTTTCATTGCATTGTTTATGTGTTTTATGATGTGCTGTTGATGATTTTACATGATGTATTTTGTCTGACGGTTTGGTGAGCTGAGTTTTGATGTCTGGTGTATTAGGGATGCTTGATTCTTCTGTTGTGATTCGTTGTTTCGCCTATATAGTTGAGTTTGCAATTTGTGCAAGGAATTTTGTAAATACAGGGTGGATTTGCATTGGGGCTTTAGGGGTCTTCAAAACATTTTTTATATAAT
>JABUQX010071879.1:27500-33941 GCA_015478945.1 Trachelipus rathkii | reverse complement strand
TGTAACCAAAATAATGCCCAAGAAAAATGTTAGGTGTTTTCTGGTGACATATATTTACATCCTTCAAAGGGTTGTGAATCTCTGGAGAGATATATTAAAACGTTACGTCAATTTATACAGAATCACTCTGTCCCTGATAGCGAATTTAATATGTTGAAAATTAAAGCGTATGTTATTTAGTATTTATTATATGCTCTTTTTTCATTGAAATATATGTTATAAGAAATGAAAAACTTGTTATTACTTCCCTCATGTGAAACTTTATTATTAAGATGTTAGTGAGGCTAGTTTCTTCCGTGCTGCTGCTGTGTGTATAAGTATTTATGTCATAGTTAACCTACCGAGGATAAAACTTGGTATGTTATGCTGTATCCTAATAGATCAAAGAGATCAATAGAATCGTCAGCACAATAGCTCCTATAATCAAAGGATGGGTTGGGGAGGGGTGGTAGGTATGTGGTTGATTGCTTGATTTTAGCTGTTTTTACTGTTTTAGTGTATGTTTTAAAAATGTTAAAATTTTTTACGTTATGAAACATAAAAAAGAATAAGATTTTTAAGTAAAAACAAAAAGTTTTAAAAGAATAAAGTTAAAAAATAAAAGTTTTTTTTTTTTTTTAAAACAAAAAGTTTTCGATTGTATCTGAAACTCTAGTGAAATCAGGAAATACAAATACAAACGTGAAACGAATTGCTCGTAAAGACCTGGGTATGAAAATACAATTTTGTATGCTGTGTTAGTTAGCTTTGCTGTCGTTAAGTAAACGGACTTTGTTAAATTTAACTGTTTATTTCGGGTTTAGCCTGTGTTTAGTTGTGATTGACAATTATATTCTTAGTTCAGGCTGCTGATATGTTAGCTTTATTATGTGAAAAAAACCTTGTTACGTCAGCAAATATTCGTGACCGATATGATAATTAGGTTAGGTTATTGGTAAAATTATTGTTAAATGCATACCCATGTTAAGTAAAATAACAGTGATATGTTAGAGGATATGTTTGAAAAAAAAGTGTGAATAGGATACGTTCTGTATGCAGTGTTAGTTACTTACTGTTGTTAAATAGAAAACTTTGTTAAGTTAGCGTGTTTATATCTGTTTAAGATGTGTTCAGGTTGTGGGGTGTACATTATTATGCTTAGTTCAGGTGTATATATGTTAGCTGTATGAGTGAAAAACAATGTCCGTTAGCATTATATTCAAATGCGGCAGTATGATAATTAAGGTTAGGTTATGATAAAATTTTTGTAAATGTTACTATGTAAATGTAAAATAACAGTTGTATGTTAGAGGATAGTTTTGAAAAAAGTGGTGAATTTAGTGTACGTTTGCATTGCGACGTTATTACTTCTGTTGTAAGTATGGTACTTTTGTTTAATGTTGACTGTTTATCAGTGTTTAAGGTATGTTAGTTTTGATGTTTTATAACATTAATTCTGTAACATCGCGGTTATGTCTATGTTAGCTTTTATTGATGTGAAAACTTTGTTATGTCAGCATATATTCGAGGGTTAGTATAAAAAGAACATATTTTTGTGGGGAGGCTGGGGAGGCTCTGGAGGCTCTGGAGGCTCTGGAGGCTCTGGAGGCTTCTGATGGAGGCTCTGGAGGCTCTGGAAGACTCTGAAGATGAAGATACCGATATATGAGATTACTATACGAGTTCAGCTTTCTTACGTCAATAATTCAATGATTTGAGGGCCAGCAATCCCCCATGGGAGCATGGTCATGTAACTCGTTAACGGAGAGGCTTACGGTTATCCCTAAACGGGGTATCAAGTTTGACATAGATACCATGTCTCAAACTCTAGCCAGGGCATGATGCGAGACGAGGCGGTGGGGTGCGGTGCGGTGCGGTTCGGTGCAGAGTCGGAGACGGAACCGCAGGCTAAGCTGAAGGACCCGGAGGTTGAGCTGAAGGCGGCTCAAAAATTGAATCCTTCTACGAAGGATTAAATTTTTTTCCACGTAATAATAATAATAATAATAATAATAATAATAATAATAATAATAATAATAATAATATAATAAAAATAATAATAATAATAATAATAAAATAAATAATATAATTAATAATAATAATAATAATAATAATAATAATAATAATAAAATAATATTACAGACAGACAGACAGACCTTCGGTCTGTCTGCCAGGTGTTCGGTTGGTCCGATCTTGCCCATAGGCCTAATCTTGACTCTCTCGGAAGCGTCAATAGGGGCGTAAGCGACATATTTTGCGTTCGCTCTAGGGGGGGGGTACCCCTATATACATCCTAGAGACTTGGAATTTCACCTGTAACGAGCTTAACACCTACATAGAACAACATATATACCAAGTTTTAAAGCTAGCTCTAATAGTTTCGAGAGCGCGGCTCGCGCACTCACGCGCACTCGAAACACCCTATGGGCGCATTGGGCGAATTGGGCGATTGGGCGATTGGGCGATTGAGCGATGGGCGATTTGGCGATTGGGCGATTTGTATCTACAAAACCAAGTAGGTTACAAACCCTATATTTGGGATGAGTGTACTGTTGTGTGTAGTGCTAATGATGACAAAAAGAAGTATCAAAAATTACTATAAATCTTAAAAAGGCGGCCGTAAAAATCATTTGAATAGCGACATTCCATGGAAAGCGGATGACTCAGGTTTAAAATGTTAAGGAAACCCAAAAAAACACCTATCTGTTGATACGCAGTATCAAATCGGCTATAACATTAATAATTATGGACTATTAATAAGGTGAATGTAAAATTTTTAGAAGTGGAAGACATCTCAATTAAATTAATAACAAACTCTTCCACAACAGCTACCTCCTTCCATTAAATATTCAGCACATTGTTGACCAATAACAACCAACTACTGTAACAATAAAATGCACTTGTCTCTTTTGTGTTACGTATACTATGTAAACTCATGAACTGTGTGTGTCCCTACGTGTTCTTTCGTATTCAATATGGAACGAAAATTCCACGTGTTATTCATACTCTGAACTAGCTGACATTGCATCTAATGCATGGGATGGCACGCTGCAATAGTTCTTCAGCAAGACGTTTGTACCAAAAGAAATATCCCAACCGAATTTGTCCAAGGGCAAGGTTTTTTGCCAGTATTCATCAACGCCTGTCTAAAACAGGGTATTTGCAGCCCAAAGAGCACACTAATGCAGGCAGACCCTTATCTACTAGGACTGTTGATTTAGAAGAATTAGTTCTTAATGAAATTTCTGAGCATCCTGAAAAGAGCACGCGAGAATTATCACTACAGTTTAATTCGAACCAATCTAGTATTTGGAGGTTACTACACGAGCAACAGTTACATCTGTAACACGTCCATCAGGTGCATTCTCTATTGCCACGTGACTATGCTCCTCGTTTTGTTATTTGTCAATGGTTTTGAACAAATGTATTGACCCAAACTTTTTAACGAAGGTTTTATTTACCGACGAGGCTCACTTACAAGAACAGCTATCGTTAACGTTCATAACGAACACATTTGGGCAGACGAGAATCCTCATGCCATTAAACAGAATCGTTCACAACATCAGTTTTCAGTAAACATTTGGGCAGGAATTTTACATGATCATGTACTTATGTTCGAGTTTCCTCCCAGGCTTAATGGCATAATCTACTTAAACTTTTTGAAACATGAGCTCCGTACCTTGTTTGATGATGTACCTCTTCAGTTGCGCCAAAACATGTGGTTTATGCATGATGGGGCTCCTGCACACTTTAGTGCTGCAGTTCGTGAACACCTGAATGAGACCTTTACCAATCAATGGATAGGTCGAGGTGGCCCAGTTCCGTGGCCAGCAAGGTCACCAGACCTAAATCCTTTGGATTATTACCTTTGGGGATATTTAAAGACCTTAGCATACTCTTCTCCAATCGACACCGTTGAAAACCTACGATTAAGGATTATGAACGGAATTGAAACGATCAAACAGACTCCTGGAATATTTGAACGAGTCCGACAATCGATGAGAAGACGACTGGACGCGTGCATTAGGAACAACGGAGGTCATTTTCAACATCATCTTTAGTCTTTTGATATCATTTGTAGGTGCTTTAGAAACAGTATGCTTATGTTGTACAAAATTAAACTTATTATACGATAATAATATGTTTATTTACACCTCCTATTCCAAATGAGTTATTCGTTCCTCAAATACTTTTAACATCCGCCACTTTTTAAATTTTAGAGTTTGAACTTACTTGGTTCGTAGATACAAGATATTTAGTAAAAAGCACATACAGACAGCCAGACGGAAAACTAAGCACATTACGTCATACCTTTATAGCAGTGGTTCTCAAACTTTAATTCGCAATGTACCCCTTCCAGTTCAGCATCATAAACCTCGTACCCCTAGAAATTTTTACTCATATTTTTTGTTTATATATTATATATATATATTATATATATTATATAATATATATATATATAATAATAATATATAATAGATAATATATATATATTTAGGATGGCCAAAAGAATATCAATATCGAAATAAATCGATATTTTGGCTCGACTATATCTGATATTTTGAGCGATATTTTTTCTTAGGCGATATATCGATATTTCGATATTTTTCTTAATATCGAAAGCCGAATGATATTCTTTTCAAAAAAAAATTTTTTTAAGAGCCGGAAAAAAATAAAATCTTATCCCCCTTCTTCCGGACACCCTGGAAGGATGAAACTTCATTTCCCCCCATTATTTCGTTCTTCGTGGCGTCCCCCAATGTCGTGTATAAAAAAAAAAACCGAAAAATTCGGGTTTTAGATTTTTCGTCTTTTCGGGAACCAAAATAGGGAGAGGGGGATCGACATAGGACATACCACATAGTCAAAGTTTGTCGTTGGAGTATAACTAATCACTATTCAGTAATGCAGTGATTCAAGTGGATATTGCGACCCAATAAATTTGGAATGATAGTAAAAATGCTTTCCCTGCTATGTTTATGTTGGCAATGAAATATCTTACTGTAAATGCGACGTCAGTCTCGTCAGAACGAACAGTATCATTATTAAATAATGTTTGCTCAAATGAAAGGAATAGATTGACTTCCGAGCATATCAATCAGTTAGGTCTTGTTTAGGTGCATTTAATCAGTGGTCTCCAAAGTGGGGAACGCGTACTTGGGGTACAGCCAAAAAAAATAACATAATAATAAATAATTGTTTTATATATATATATATATATATATATATATATATATATATATATATAGTATATATATATATATATAATAATATAGTATATATATATATATATATTATATTACATTATAGGCCTATTAGTGTAATAGGCGGTACAACTTATGAATTATTTTGTCTTAGGATTACGCGACCAAAAAAGTTTGAGATCGCTGCTTAGATGATAAGTATTGGGCTTTGTAATAATAAGTATTAATATATATATAATATACATATATATATAATAATAATAATAAATATATTAATATATAATATATATATATATATACTAATATATATATATTATATATATATATAATAATATATATATATATATATATATATATATTTAAAGGGGTTAAAAAACTTGAGTTACATTGAATAAAAGGAAAGGAATTAAAATAGCTATCATTGTTTTATTTTCCTTTTTTCAAATTTTTTTATTAATTATTTATTTATTTCTGAGCTGTTTAAGACTTTGCAGGTGCCTCTCCGAGACCAGCCTGATCCTGATTTACGTGTAGCTCTTTGGAGTGTGTTCAGTGTCAGTTTGGACGAAGATAATCATTGTTCAGAAATCTAATACCGGAACAGGACTACTGTGAGTTGGTTTACAGTTAACATACCGAGTATTACCGGACTAGTTTTAATCATCTACTGGCGATACGATTGTTTCGGTTAAATATGTAATTAACTAAAATTAACGATTTTATAATACCTATTACTAAAGTTAGTATTTTGGGGTACATCACTACAGCTTTTACTTATGATAAAGTGAATCTTGACATTCAGTTCCGAACTTCATAAATAATTATTTCTTATTAATACTAAAATTATAATAGATTTTCTAAGATTCTAGACTTCCAGAGATTGTCCAAATCAGTTGTCTACCATCCAATTTAAATTAATTTCGTTGTTTTAGAATCAATATTTATTTTGTACTTAATAAGAAAATCATTTTGAAGATTCCATATATTATACATATATAATATATATATATATATATATATAATATTATAATATAGTATATATATATATATATATATATATATATATTATATATATAATATGATATATATATATAGTATATATATACATATTATATATATATATATATATATTAATTATTTTATTAATACAATAGTTATTTTCATTTTTAAAATGAAAAAAAGTGATTTTTGATGATTATTGTTTAAATTCTTCTAGTTGAAAGGGCGATTTTCTTATGAATTTATTCACGTCCACAAA
>JABUQX010071879.1:7500-20000 GCA_015478945.1 Trachelipus rathkii | reverse complement strand
TTGAACGAACAAGATCTACAGAGACTTTAAGAGCAGTGATTTGCGATGGAACTCCTGTGAATACGGTAACAAGAATGGAATAATCACACTGTTGGAGTTACATCTTAAAAGACCACTTCAATGGCTCATATGCATGTTGCATTTTAATGAACTGCCACTCAGGAAGTTATTTAGTGTTGTTAATGGGAAGACAACTGGCCCATCGTCACATGAAGGACCTATAACCAAACTGCTTTCATTTGATCCTCAGACCAAACCCATCATTAATTTTCAACCAATTCCAGGCTCTGTAGTTGATGTTCCTGAAACAGTTACGAAAGATTTAAGTTCTGACCAGCTGTATTTACTAAAAATCTGTTTATTAATTCAGCAAGGGTACAAAATGCAGATCATAATAATATGCGGTATTTGAAAACTGCACAGCCGGGTGCCTTAAGCCATGCAATGTGGCTAACTAAAGCTAACAGACTGCTTCGATTGTACGTTTCAACAGAATCCGCATCTGATGATCTGAGGCGTTTGGTACGATTCTTACTGAACTTCTATGCCCCCATATGGTTCTATATCCGCTCCCATCCCTTCTGTCAAGATGGTGCAAAGAATTTTCACTTTATGGTATCACAGTATCAAAAACTTCTCCTGAGGATCAGAACATCATTTCTCCAGTGCTCCTAAACAACTTCTATTTTTGTCATCCAGAAAATTTGTTGCTAGCTGGTGTTGCAGATGAACGGAAAATAAGATGTTGTCTTATCTAATTGCTCCTAAGCAAAAATAAAATTTCCTCAATAATGTGCAAGTTCGCTGCTTTGATAAAAAGCAGCTAAACGTCAATCTCAAGCCACTTCCGTACATGGAACTAATTAGACTGGTGCGGGTACTCCTTCACCCCCACCTCTTCTTGTATGATATTATGATGAATTTTGGTTGAATAATCAACAAATCTCTTCCTACCAAGTATCGGTGTTATTCGGTCGAATGTTGAAAGAATTGTCAAAGATGTTTTCCGCGTTTCTATGTCGTTGGTCATATCTTCTCGACATGGCAATACTACAAACCAAACATTCTCGAATCGAAATACCTTCAGTACAGACAAAATCTGATTTTCTATGAGATTTTTTACTATGCAGGTTGTTTAGCATGTAAGAATGTAAGGATATTTAAGCTATACTGTATATCTGGCTATATATATATTTTTGTTTAAATAAAAAGATTCAAGGTAAAGTTGGGGTATGAAAACAAATCTTGAAGAACTTACTTTTAACACATTTCAGTTTGTGTCTGAAGTGAGCACCAAAATAAAGTTGTTTCAAATCTGCACTACAACTTTTGTATGTTTTCACCAGCTAATATAGCAGATATATATTATATATATATATATAATATATATATATTATATAATATATTATATATTTTTTTTATAAATTATATTTAGGAATATATATATATACTATATATATATATTATATATAATATATATATATATATATATATATAAATATATATATATATTATTTATTATTATGCTACCATCCATTCCTGACTAGTGTAGCCAGTCAGGTCCTACTCCTCCAAAATCTTCTCCAAATATTTCTATCTTCAAATGTTCGTTCTCCCCTCTACTTTCCTGTATCGTCTGCCTCTACCGATGTAAAACATGCCTACCATAATTCCTTCACATCTCTTCCTGGTCTTCCAGCTGTTCTTACCTTCTTGTTCCTCCAATCCATTCATTCTCTTAATCTCTCCCCTTTCTCTAATCTTTTTACATGTACAAACAATCTAAACTGATTTCTCTGCATCGCATTCCAAAACAGGTTCCACTCCCAGCTCTCTCCTCACCAGCTCGTTCCTTATTCTGTCTCTCTACGATACTCCTCTAATGAGTCTATTCTGCTTTTTAGAGTGGTATTTATTGTCCAGCATTCAAATTCATAAAACAAGTACCGTCCAGAATGTATTTATATATTAATATTTTAACCTCTGTTTTTATCCCTCCCTCCTTTAGCAAGGGGTATAACATTCCCACTTTGCTGCCATTTTCCAATCTTGACCTCTACCTCCGTCCTCACTTTTCCAAAATGCCTCTCATATATTGTATCACCCAACAGCAATTTCTATCCTCTATAATTCCGCAATTCTTCTATCTTCCTTCTTATGTATCGGACAATTACTGCTTTCCTCCATTCTGTTGGTATTTTTCCTTCTTTCCATGCTTGGTGTAACAGTCTTGTCAACAATTCAGCTATTCCCTCTCCTGTTTTGAATAGTTCATTATTCATTCCATCGTATTCTGCCCTTTTCCCATTTTTCATTACTTTATTTGCTCCATTCACTTCGTCTCATCTATACATTCTAATTCCTCATGTTCTTGTTTTACCTCAGGGTATTTCTATATTCCCTGTCCTCCCCTTCCCTACGTCAATAATTCTCGAAAATACTCCATCCATCTTTCCTCACATCTTCGTTCTCTAGAAGGGATTCTCCCTCCTTATTCAGAACCAGTTATGCATTTCCAGTTCTTTAGTTTGCTTCATGCTCCTGGCCATTTCATGTAAAGTTTTCCCGTGCCCATCGTATCCTTTTCAGTTCTCTTCCATATCTTCTCATGTAATGTCATACTTCTCTCTTTAATCCTCTGCTAGTTTTGCTTTTTCCCAATCACTTCTGCTCCCTCCTTCTCTTTCATCAGTTCCCATATTACTTTAATTTAACATTTCTGGTTCCTAACTTCATCATTCTACCAGCCGTCTTCTTTTTCTCCTCTGCACTTTTCCTTTCCTAGTATTTGCTTGCACTCCGATTCTACTCTTGTTTAAAGATCTCCCAAACTTTCTCCTCCTCGTTTCTTGTTCTTCTCTCCCATGTCTAATTCTGGTTGAGCTTTCATTAAACAGCTCTACCACACCACTGCCACCAGCAGCTTCTCCGCAACAGTATCTCTTTTTGATATCTTCCTTAGGTTTTTCTTCTTTTATTCCAATCAGCCTTTACCAATACCTATTCTATGCCTGGAATCAAGTAGAAACGTGCCGGTAAGCTTTCACATCTTCAAACATTCCTCTTATCGCTAAGCTAGCAATCTGCAATCATTGAATTTCGATGTATCTCTTATTCCTCCGCCACTTCCACCATTATAACACGTCCAACTTCTTGCTTTTGTTCAATGTTTGAAAAAGCATGTTCATAACAAGCCAGGTTGTTTCTCACGCAAGTCATCATAGCTCTCCTCCAACATTCTTACAACTACTCCATTGGAATCCCTAGTACCTTCCTTCTTCTTACTCGTTCCAACATGGGCATTTCATTTCCTTATTATATTTTTTTTCTCCTTTCCGCGTCATTCGTTGTTGGAAAACATCCCTGAATTCCTTCTTGTCCTCAGTACTGGTCTTCCCGGTGCGTACATCATATGAGGATTAAAAGGCTATGGGCTTTCTCCTTCCTTCTTCAGCGTTATCTCAATATTCATCAATTTACTAACAAAGTTTACATGTACATCTTACATTAGAGTCCTGTCTCGGTGGATATCGGCCACTCTGGCTTCCTCTTTCCTATTCTCCCTTGTAGATACATTACATATCATCATTAATCTCTGTCCAAACTTCTCAATACTCTCACATTCCAACAAACCCCCAACAGCATTCAGATTCTTTTTTTCCATCAAGTCCACGGCCTCCTCCTATCTTCCTTTCTGGCAAAAGTACTTGTGCATTTTATAGGTGGCAATTCGATATCGGTGTATCTTTATATATATATATATATATATACTATATATATATATATATATATATATATATATATATATTATATTATATATATAATATAATATATATATATGTATATCTATATAATATATATATAGTATATATATGATATGATATATATTATATAATATATATATATAAATATATATTCTATATATAATATTACAGCAGTCATATAGCTCGTTTATGTAGATATCACCCAGCTAGACGCAAAGGTTCCGCATACGTATGTAGTACTGACTAATCCCTAGTTTACGGGTATCATTGGTAATGTATGATCTAGTATACTCGCTGCGTACACTCTCATCACATCACTCTTATTATAGACGGTAAATTAATGACTCCATATTTTCATCTCCGTTATCAATAGCCATGATTCGATCACACTAGAGCTGCTTGTTTAAGTGAGAGAGTCTCCCTAATAGTAGAGCCGCTATAAACTCCTATAAATGCGTCGTGTGGGATAGTATTTGCAGTAAGACTTACGAGAGAGTACTAAGATCGCTTACTGGGAAATCCAGTTAATATCGTCTAATCAGATCCGCGTCTCATCGTGTTCTCACGCCACCTCTACGACGAGAGAATTGCAGCATCTGCAGTTAGCCGAGAGATCCCAACTGTATAATCGCTATCAACCTATCGGGAGCGCCGCTATATTTCTGCGTCTACTATATTTATCAGTATATATAGTTTATTTTTATATATATATATTATATAATATATATATTTATATTATATAAATATATAGATATATCGAGATCTAACATAACTTAGCTCTCATTAAACGACGACTGTCTGTACGCCAGATACTTGCTGATAGGATTTAATTTCGAGGCCCATCGTACAATCATGCCTTCTCCCTTAAATACGTCAATGCGGCGCTATGAATATACGTATGCTTCTGTCTAATCTGTAGTGCGCTAGAATAGACATGTATGTACAATTCCGTCGAGACCATAGCAGGGCTATCACCGAGGATAATGTCGGTCTAAGATGACATACCTTAGCTTATACGTTATATATATCATCATTCTATATAGACTATATTTAATCACTCAGGTATAGAATCCATCTTATAATACTTATTAGAATATCATGCATATCTCACTACTACACATAAAATATCATCCTCATTAAAGCATTGTAATATACATAAGTATATATATAAATATATAATACAGTATATATATATATAGTTTACTATTATATATATATATATATATATTATATTTATATTATATAGACACTGAACTACATGAGCGAATAAGTATCATCACCCGGTCACACTCTACGTGAGCAGAGTGTAGCGATTTATTTATATCGATCACACGTATTTCATTGTAGTCTCATTATCTCTGGCTATTATCTGAGTCACTTATATACATGTTACACTTATGATCGGCATATTCGTAGACGTGATTCTAATTACCGTACACTTATACTGCTCACATCTTATACATCTTCATAGACGAATACCGTAGTGCGAGACGACTTTTCTAATAATGTTATTATTTACGAGTGTATACTATCTAAAAGCTCAATAGGGCGGTCACACTTGATACCTAGAATTATACTTAACACTACGGTATCGCTCGAGATGCATGTCGTGAATTCACGATCTTAACATCATGTTACTCTGCTCAATCAATCTGTTATGAGATCAAGGCACGAGTGCGACACACACTTCTATAATATGTCAATTGTGTATTAAGTTACATATATTGATAGCAGTTTGCTTTTAAGAAGACAGAATATTGTACTTTTTCAGGAAAGTAAAGTGGCCCTTCCAGTGGTTAAGGATCGAGCAAGACAATGACAATTTTTATAACTTGTCTACCTAATATATTTCGATGTAAGTTGAGAATAAATGTTATAAATTTTATATGTAGACCTTACTCCTATCTCTGAATGCAGTTGATCGTTTACCTCTAGCTCTACATTATAATACATACCTTCGCGATTGTATATTAATATCTTAAGTGATTTCTCGATGAATAAATTATATCTCTAATGACTTATCGTCATAACAATAAAAAATCTATTTATAAATGTTAGAAAAAAATTCACATATCTAAGACATAAATTCACAGGATCCCTATACGATCCACAGACGGAAATACTAAGCTACTATTATATCAATATCATATACCATTATAATAGCAGTTTTGATTCTCTAAAATATACATTATAATCGCTATATTAACCTCACTTACACAGTTCTAGCTATATTCTATATAAACTATATGTACTCCTAGAGTATATTATTATTATAACTTACTAATAGTTTTTGTTTATAATATAATATAAGATTATATATATTATAAAATATTATATATATATTTTTATTAATAATAATATATATATAATAAATATAATATTATTAATAAATATATATTATATATTATATATTATATATATAAATATATGTATAATAATATATATAGTATATTATATATATATATATATATTAGGTGGCCAAAAAAAATATTACCGATATTCTAATATAATGTATCACTTGATTAACTATGACTACAATGACCTTTATTACTAATATACACGAATTAACTAGTCATGAGTACGCACAAAATAAGAACTTATTTTTCAGACTGCGAAGTTGCCTGGAAAAATGTTTTAAGTTTATATTCGAAGAGTAGGTACCTCACTAGAATAAATCTCTATTTCAGATAATCAAATTATTGTTGAAATTTTGATAGCCTAAAAAAAAAATTATAACAAATATAAAGAACATAAAATTGCCAACATGTACCCACCTCCAATTTTGTGAATAGAATCTCAGCTTTCTCATTGCAGCCTCTCAAAATACTTCGTTACTTATAGCTTCTGTACTCTCCTACTCTGTTCGTGCCTCTATTACCGATTGAGTATGTGAATAGCTGAGACAGAATAAATCTTAATCACAATTTTAATCCTCGATAAGAGCTCGTGAGATTATTCTTAGATAAAATTATGTTACACTTTTGTGCATCTTTGTAATTCACATTTTAATATTATTATTGTGTACGAAGCGACAATGTGTCAGCAAATCTGACATTTACGTCTATCATACGCTATTCATTATGATTCAATACATCCCAATGCTTTTAAATTCGTTAGCATCATACTGAAATTATCTACTGTATAAAATTTATCATATTTTGCGAGTATCGCATTCAGTTTATGAGTGTTAGATATAAGCACATCTTCACACATTATGTAAAAGTTGATTTTGGAAATAGTATTATATTAGTAAAATGTTTACCGCTTACTATGTTTATGTGTATAGGTATGAATATACTTATCTTGATCATAAATTAACTGACACGCTATCGTACTAAATGAAAGGAGTTAGAATGATTAAATTATTTCTTCAAAATAGTGATTAAGCACAAGATATAGTATCACCCGCATAATATTCACATGTCCTTTATAAATAGGGTATGACTATAAGATCCCTAGTATTAAGTATATATAGATTACTAAAAATAATAAATAAATATAATATATTTATTTTATTATATCATTATATATATAAATATTATATTATAGCATATATAGATATATAGATTATATATAATATTAATAGGGTTATAGATTATATATTAATATATATAATATTATAATATAAATATATAAATATATATTATATATGAGGATCTGAATTAATTTAAGATAGTATTATTTCTGCCAGTACATAAAATTAGTTTCTTTATATTAGATTAATTTGATTTTATGTCATGGATTGGAAAATCTAAAAACATTTATTAATTAGGATAAATCACGAAGATGAAAAGCTCCATGAAAATTTTAATTAGAAAAATAAAATTGTTGAAAAAATATGCATTGCTCGGTCCATTCGCGAGTGCTTCATTTCCGAAGTAAATTGACCTTAGAATGATCTTTCCTAAAATATTTTGCCTACGTACTTTAACTCAAAATGTAATTGAAGGAAAGGAGTAAAAATTAGAATTTTCAAAACCGTTCTCACAGGACATAAATATCACTTCAAGAGAACAATATATTGAGCTTTACACAAGCTTTTAATGCCTTCTTTCATTTAGTAAATTGAATATATATATAATATATACTAGTTATATAAATAGTATATATAGCTAGTAATATGTAATATAGTAGTATAATGATAATTATTATAGTATGAAGCACGTTATAAAATATAATTTACATTGATCTAACAAGTAATAATAAAATCTATATATAGTATAGTAGGCCTATGTATTGAGCATAGGTATTTATATATGATATATTGGTGGTAATAGTATATATGTAATGAAATATATATAGTATATATATATATAACGTAGCGATAAATAGTAATTGGTTATTCCTCACTATATAAATAATAATTATACTTTAGACGTAATACTACGTAGAGTTTAACACAGTAAGGTGGTATATAGGATATAACTGCCGCTATAGGGGTAGAGATAATGGTTTAGAACAATAGTTACCCTATTCGAACTTCCGTATAAATTAGATAGTATATATTATAGAATATAAGTTATAGGGTTGCTGTTTAACCAAATTTTTAAAACAATGTTATAAACGATGTAAATAGAAAACAATAGATAAACAATTGAAAGACAAATTAATAAGTATACTATTATACTATATTATAGTAAGTGGAAATATTATATATATATGATATAAATATAGTATATTTATATATATTATAGTAATAATATATATAGTATGATTGATATATTATACTATAATATATAATAATATATATAATATAATATATATATAATATATGTATATATATATATATAGTACTATATATATATATATATATAGTATAGAAGAGAGAGAGAGAAGAATGAGAGAGAGAGAAGAGAGATAGAGAGAGAGAGGGATTTAAGCAATAAATTTTTTTATAATTTTTAATAATTGTATTCACTACTCGTCTAGGTTTCTGTTTCGTTTATAACGCCGCAAAATTAATCTAAACAATTTCATAAGCATTAATGCTTATTCACCCAAATGAAATATGATATTAATATAGATGATAATATATATATATATAATTTAAATATATATTATATATATATATAGATATATATAATACATATATATATGTTATAGTATAATATATATATATATAATAAATTAACATATATATATATATATATATATAGATAATATATATATATATATATAAAATATATATATGTTATTATATATATATATATTAGATATATAATAATAATAATAATATAATATATATTATATAATATATAATATTAATATATATATATATATATATATAGTATATATTATAAGATACACGTATCAATTGCCACTATAAATGCAATACTTGCCAAAAGAAGAGGAGGGCCGTGGGACTTGATGGGAAAAAAAGAACTGAATTAGTTGGGTTTGTGAGAGGATAGGAAGTGATAAGAATACATGATGACTCATATGAATATATACAGGTAGAAGGGGAAAAGAGAAGCACGGATGCGATCATACTGAGACAGGACTACTAAAACAATAATGAAGACTTTATTAGTTAAATGAATGATAATTGAATAACGTAAGAAGGGAGAAACATAAGCTAATCCAATTATAGTACCGCGCACGGAAGACAGTTGAGGAAAACGGGATTCAGGATGTTTCAACAGACGAATCCGATGAGATAGAAAAATTAATAGGAAAATATTATCATGTGTATCAGTAAAAATAAAGCAATTCGTAAAACTTCTTGGTGTAGCGAAAGAAACGTGGGAGACCTTATCGACGCGATGAGAACAACATGCTGTTATGGAATGCTTTCTCAAGCATGAAAAAGCAAGAAGTGGACGTAATGGAGTGCGAGGAAAAGAATACACGAAAAATCAAGGATTGCATATCTAGCTACGATAATTGTTAAGGTGAAAAGCTTACCACTATTCACTTGATTCAGGCAAAGATGGTATTGGTAACCAGAACGGATAGAGCAAAAAGCTAATGAAGTAGCAATAAAAGAAACTTGGGAAAGCTGCTTGAATTGTTAAAAGCTGTTTAATGAAAGCTCACACCAGAACTTAGAAGGGAGCAGAAGGAACAATAACGACGGAGGGGTTGGATCTTTAAACAAGGTAGTCGGAGTGCAAGGCCAAATACTAGGGAAAGGAAAAAGTCCAGGGAAAAAGAAACGCATGGTGAATGTATTAAGAAACGCAGTGAAGCTCAAAAACAAAAGGCATAAGAATGAATGAAAACGAAACGGAAGGAGAGAAAAGAATTGTAAACCAAGAACTAAGCAGAGGATTTAAAGAGAAGAAGTAGAACATTACATGGAGAAGAATGGAAGAAACGAAACAGGATACATGGACGAAACCTTTACATGGATGCCAAGAGCATGGGAAAAATAAAGAATGGAAAATGCAACGTCTGAATAAGAGAAACCTCTTCTAGAGAAGAAGATGCGGAAAGATGAATGGAGTATTTCGAGAATTATTGAACGTAATGGAGGGAGAGGGAATATAGAAAACCCAGAGAGTAAAACGAAGAATCATGAGAAATTAGTAATGTATAGATAGACGAATAAGAGCAAATAAGTAATGAAAATGGGAAAAGGAAATACGATGAAGATATGAACTATTCCAAAAACAGGAGAGGAATAGCGATTGTTACAAGACGTTACACCAAGCATGGAGAAAAAAATACCAACCAGAGGAGTGAAAGCAGAACTTGTCCGATAATAAGAAGGAAGATGAAGAATGATGCGGAAATTATAGAGGAATAAAAATGCTGTTGGGTGAATACAATATTATGAGTGGATTTTTTTTGAAAAGGAATCGAGGACGAGTATAGTCAAGATTGAAAATGCAGCTAAAGTGGAACTGTTATACCCCTTGCTAAAGAGGAGGGAAAAAAGCAGAGTTAAAATATTAAAATAAAACAATTCTTGAGACCGGTTATTGTTTATGAATTTGATAGCGGACAAATAATACCACTCTAAAAGCGAAGACTCATTAGAGGAGTATCTAGAGAGACAGAATAAGACCGACTGGTGAGGAGAGGCTGATGAACCGTTTGAATTGCGTGCAGAGAAATCAGTTTGATTGTTGTACATGTAAAGATTAGGCAGAAGGGAGAGATAGACGGAATATGGATGGAACAGAAGGTAATAACCAGCGGAAGACCAAGGAAGAGATGCGAAGGATCATTCGATGTTTACAATAGAGCAAACGAGACAGAAGTAGAGAAGGACGAACATTTGAAGATGAATATTGGAGAAATTTGGAGAGAGTAGACCTACTGCATACCCTACAGAGGATGGTAAAATTAATATAATTATATATATAAAAATATTATATATATATATTATTATAATATATATATATATAATAATAGTATTAATATAATATATATATATATAATATATATATATATATATTAAATATATATATATACTGTATATTAAGCTGGGTTGAAAACATACAAAAGTTGTAGTGCAGATTTGAAACAACTTTATTTTGGTGTTCACTTCAGATACAAACTGAAATGTGTTAAAAGTAAGTTCTTCAAGATTTGTTTTCATACCCCAACTTTACTTTGAATCTTTTTATTTAAAAACAAAAATATATATATAGCAGATATACAGTATAGCTTAAATATCCTTACATTTTTACATGCTAAACAACCTGCATAGTACAAAATCTCATAGAAAATCAGATTTTGTCTGTACTGAAGGTATTTCGATTCGAATTTGGTTTGTAGTATTGCACCATGTCGAGAAGTATGACCAACGCCCTACTAGAAACCAGCGGAAACATTCTTGGACAATTCTTTCAACATGCGACCGAATAACACCGATACTTTGGTTAGGAGAATTTTTGATTTACTACCAAAAATATCATCACTTAATATCATCAGAGAGTGGGGGTGATAGGAGTACTCCCCGCAGTCTATCAGTTCCATAGAAGTGCGTTGAATTTACGTGAGCTCCTTTTACAAACAGCGAACTGCACATTGGAGAAATTTTATTTCTTGCTTTGAGAATGTTGACATGAAAATCTTCTTATTGTTTTCCGTTCATCTGCAACACCAGCTAGCCAACAAGTTTTCTGGTCTGACAAAATAGAAGTTTTAGGAGCACTGAAATGATGTTCTGATCTCTCAGAGAAGTTTTTGTTACGTGATACCTATAAAGTGAAAAATTCTTGCACCATCTGACAGAAGGAGATCGGATATAGAACCATATTGGGGCATAGAAGTTCAGTACGAATCGTACCAAACGCCTCAGATCATCAGATGCGGATTCTGTTGAAACGTACAATCGAAGCAGTCTGTTAGCTTTAGTTAACCACCTTGCATGGCTTAAGGCACCCGGTTGTGCAGTTTTCAAATACCGCATATTATTATGATCTGCATTTTGTACCCCTTGCTGAATTAATAAACAAATTTTTAGTAAATACAGCTGTTCAGAACTTAGATCTTTCGTAACTGTTTCAGGAACATCAACAGAGCCTGAATTGTTGAAAATTAATATGGTTTGGTCTGAGGATCAAATGAGAGCATTTGTTATAGGTCCTTATGTGCGATGGCCAGTTGTCTTCCCAGAGACAACACTATCAATAACTTCCTGAGATGGCAGTTCATGTAAAAATGGCAACATCATATGCCATTAAGTTCTTTTAAATGTTAACTCCAACAGTGTTGATTATTCCATTCTTGTTACCCGTATTCACAGGAGTTCCTCGCAAATCACTGCTCTTAAAGTCTCTGAGA
>JABUQX010071879.1:0-2500 GCA_015478945.1 Trachelipus rathkii | reverse complement strand
GATTCTTATCAAATTCTGCGTCACTAGTTACAGTTCTATCCTCAACTTGCAAAAATGGTTATCTCAAAACTTCTACCGTTTCCTTCAACATATCTGTGTAAGCAAGGATTTTCCCTTTGTGCTTGATTAAAAACAAGCTCCGATAAAAATTGAATGTAGAGCCTGATTTACGATTGTCACTGTCGAAAACAGCACCCAGAATTGAAGACATAGCAACGAAAATGCAAGCATACCCTTCCCACTAATTTTTACTCTCAAGTAATATATATATAATATATATATATATATATATAATATATATATATATATAATATATATATATATATATATATATAATATATATATATATAAATATATATTATATATATATATATATATATATTATAATTATATATTTATATATATATATATTAATATATATATATATATATTATATATATATAATATATATATATAATATATATATATATATATATATATATATATATAATAGTATATATATATATATATATATATATATAAATATATATATATATATATATATAATATATATATATATATATACATATATATATATATAATAGAATATATATATATATATATTAGGATGCCCGATATCTAAAAAATATCGATAAATTGATATATACGATATTTAAAAAAAATTATATCGTTTTTCACGTACAAAAAAAAAATCTATTTCTATTACTTCATAGTACAAATTAATTCTTCATTGGTGTACATCAAAATTATTTATATGTTAAAGACAGCTTTATTTATATATATAAATAATATTATATATATATATATATATAATATATATATATATATTATAATATATATTATATATATATAATTATATAATATAATATAATCACTCCAGATAGGCGACGCACATAGAGAAAACAAACGAATTAGCTACACTAAAATGAATACATTTTTGGATATCAGGGCAAAATTTCAGTAGAAAAAATACAAAAAATTAAAAATAAATGAAAATAAGGAAAAATAAATACCAGTTTTGGATTGGATGTTTTTAATTTACAACGGCCAGAAATATGGTGTATACAGATTATTTGCAGGTCTTAAACAGATAGCAGTTGTTAGGTATTTTACAGTTTACGTTAATACTAACCTATACTATATATATATATAATATTATAATATTATATATATAAAATATATATCAGTGAGCGACATCCAGAACTTTTTACTAACTCTTGCCTCTTCTCGGGTGACTGTCCTTCTCCCTTTCTTTCCTTCCTTTCCCTTCTTTTTTTTCCTCCTTTTCTCTTTTTTTTTCATATAGTATAGTATATATATAGATATATACTATAGCCTAATATAATATATATTATATAATAATATATATATATATAAATATATATCATATATATATATATATATATTATATAATAATATATAATATATAAATATATTAATATTATATATATAATATATATTATATATATAATACTATTATATAATAATAATATAATTTAATATTAATATTATAGTAATATAATATTATGAATAATATCTTCATTAAATCAGAGTATATTATAAATTAATATTAGCTATATAAGTTATATATATTAATATCATACTATATTTATAAATCACATAGATAAATTAAGTTCCCTAATCAATTTAATTATCATATAACTCCAGTTACAGTATAGCTAATACAGGCTAACAACTGTTAAATATGATAAAATCTTCAGCTACATATCCTAAAAGCACATCTAAACTACTTTGATAACTAAACTATATTTTGGTATCTAAAAAAGAGATGAGTGTATATCACTGATTTGTCTCTTTTTTATATTGAGAACAAAATACAATAATTTATATAAGATATAATAAAAATAATAATAATAGTATATATACTGATAACAAAGATAATATCTCAAAAAGGTTGTGTGAGCTTATTTAATAAAAGTTGAATATAATTTGTATTTTATTTTTTTTGTATCATAACCGGTGTGACATAGATTAATTTGTTACTAATATCAGTAAAAGCTATCAATTATTGAGACCGGTTCTTATTTTAAGATCTTAAACGTACTGGAACAAGTTAGATATGAAAGGTTTATTATTATAATACTTTATATCAATTAAAGAGCTATTACTAGGCGATAGTCTTATAATGATCTAATATACTGCAAAATAAAGAATAAATTGAGAGATTTATAACAAATACATAACACATAATCCTTAAAACACACCTTTTTAGATCTATAACAGTAATTAATAAACGTATTAATATTTAGTACAACGTTATATCAAAGTTTTCTCCGTCAGAGCCTCTAAACCACAAGTTAAAAATATTTTCACTACCTTTTCGATGACATCTCTCAATACAAACCTCCTAGTTCATCTACTTATTTTCTAAACACATCATTCGGTCTATACCATGTCATGTTCTATCTAATAACATAACATATTAGTTATAATGATTTAAATAATATACAATTATTACTAATATTAATAATGAGTATAA
>JABUQX010071878.1:0-17500 GCA_015478945.1 Trachelipus rathkii | reverse complement strand
AAAATTGGTATTCACACTCTCATATATGTAAATAGGTGCCGGTGTGAAGGAAATTTGCCAAATATAAAAGGGGGGGTTTAGCCCCTAACCCCATTTTTAACGGTTACAGGTAACCTAGAGATCTAAAAATTGAAACTTTAACTATTTATAAATAGAGGAACAAATAATGTAAATTTCAAAGTTGTAGTTCAATTATAAAGGGTAGTTTACTCCTAGAGTTGAGTATAAAAAATAGAGGCTTACTTTTTCATTGAAATTGATTACCTTCTTCCTAATTGAATAGCTTCGTTAATAATTAATATTTTTTAACGAAATTTGAAGAGGGTGGGGGGTACAACTTGATGTACTTTATAAGAATATGTAATCAAATTTTGAATAAATTAAAAATTAAGTTTTTATTGAATAACTCAGAGAATAGGAACTTAAGAGAAAAATCCTTTCGATGGTATATTGGTAAGCACAACAACCAGCTCTGGAGCCAGTACCAAATTGAAAGGAAGTTTAATAAAGTAATTATAGCAATTTCTGTATTGCTTTAATTTTTCAATGGGATATATATATATATATATATATATATATATATTATATATATACAATAAATTTAAATTTATTACAATTATAAAAAATTTTAATTATATACTATATTACTTCTTAAACAATATATATTTTACTAAGATCTTGAAATATACAGTAAATATACATACTATTAATAAATTATATATATATATATATTATATAATTTAGGCATAGATTTACTTTGTGGCCAGTACTCAATTGGCGCTTAAACTACAATAGCTTCAGCGAAAAGGAATACTTGCTGGAATGCTGGTCCAATTTAGTGCGGAAAATGTATAAAAAAAAATAAAAAAAATAATAAAAAAAAAAAATCTCAAAAAACTACAATAGCTACAGCAAAAAGGAATACATTTTTGGAAATCCTCGGTAAAATTTTAGATAGGAAAATGGTAAAAAAAAAAAAAAAAAAAAAAAAATTATTATTAATAATTATAGTAATTGATTGAGAGCCTATTTAGAGACCTTTTATTGGTTACTCGTTAAAATTAAAATAGACATTTTTTATTTTTCTTTTGCTTTTTTTTTTTTTTTTTACTAAAGAATACCCCAAGGGTATACCGCAACGATGGCAGGAGTCGGGTCTCTCGGCCTTCCTGGGAACTACGGGTAGGATTAATTCCCCCCCTCGGGGGATCCCCCGCCCCTTCCCTACGGGGTATGGAAACGTCCCCCCCTGTGTTCCCCGTCGTCGAGCCCCCTACTGCCGTTGTAATACCTACAAATATATATATTAGATATACTATGTCCCCCTGCCTCCTAAAAAAAAAAAAAGCCAATAATTATTTCTATTTATTTTTTTTAACATTTTCCTAACTAAAATTTTTACAAGGATTCCAAAAAATGTATTCCTTTTCGCTGTTGGCTTATTGTAGTTTTTGAGATATGAGTTTTACAGTTATCCGCAATAAAATTCTTGCCAGGATTTCCAAGCAATGTATCCTTTCGCTGTAGCTTATGTAGTTTCTTCAATTGAGTACTGGCCACAAAGTAAATCTATGCCTCATTAATATATTATATATATATATATATTATATATTATATATATATATATATATATATATATTATATTATATATATAAATATATATATAATTTATATTATATATATTATATATTATGCCAAAACTAAGAAGTACCCGCATGATTATCTCGAAACTAAGATAGTTACAGAAAGAAAAACTGCTAAACATATATGGATCAAGCGTATGAAATTTTGTATGGAAAATGAAAAAAAAAATTTACTTTTTTTTTTTTTTTTTTTATATTCCAAAATTAAACGATAGGTAAAAAAAAACTAATAACATATATGGAATCAGCGTATAAAATTCTTTTAGGGGGCTCGAGCCGACGGTGGGACAGAGGGGGGACGTTTTCCATACCCCGTAGGGGAGGGGCGGAGGAACCCCCGCGACACCCAAATACCAAAGGGGGTTCCGGGAGGACCCCCCCGGAAGGGGGGGAGAAATTAGTCCTACCCCGTCGTCCCCCAGGAGGCCGAGAGACCCCGACTCTTTGCATCTTTGCGGTTTACCCTGGGGTATTCTTTTAGTTAAAAAAAAATTATATATTTTTTATTCATTTTCATACGCTTGATTCTAAATATGTTATATTAGTTTTCTTGTACCTATCTTAGTTTTGGAGATATAAAAAAAAATAAAAAAAAAAAAAAAATTTTTTTTTTTTCATTTTCCATACAAATTTCATACGCTGATTCCATATATGTTATCAGTTTTCTTGTACCTATCTTAGTTTTCGAGATATCATGAGGGTAACTTCTTTAGTTTCACCTATATATATATATATATATAATATATATCTATAATAATATATAATATATATACATAATAATATATATAAATATATATATAAATATAATATATATATATAATATATATATATATATATATATATATATATATATATATATATATATATATATATATATATATATATATAGTTTGAAAGATTTTCCTCTTGCAACTTGCAAGAAATGACGTCATTACACACCTCCAAAATAGAAACTGCTGATTGGCTGGTGCGGACGAGAAAAATACAATACCATATCGGTTGCATTTTTATATTGTAAATGAAATATATGTTGAATACTGCTATAATATAAAGTGACCATAGTCCCGCTTTTAGCGGGACAGTCCCGCTTTTTAGACCCTGTCCCGCTTCTTTAAAATAGAAAAAAAATCCCGCTTTTTTCTGAGAAGTCCCGCTTTTTCCAGAGAGGTCCCGCAATTTTTCACTTTTCAAATAATTATAATAGTTAATATAAAATTATAAATTAAAAATTTATATAACAATAATTATATATATATATATATATATATATATATATATATATATATAATATATATATATATATATATATATATATATATATATATATATATATATATATATATATAATTTAAAAATATATATATATATATATATATATATATATATATATATATTGAAAAAGAGTGAAAAAGCGAAAGACTTTATGATTGATGAGATGTTTAATTTTAATTCTTTTAGAAATGTTTCAAATCATTTCGGCTATGTTTTAAATTATTTCGCTCCGAACCAATATGACATTGACAATACACTGAATATAGCCATATTATTTAGGACGTTTAAAGAACTTTTATTATAAATGTACGAATTAAGATTGAAAATTTCGTCTTAAAACGTCCCTGTGTTTCAGGGAATTTCACTCACCATCGCAATGTCCAATGATAAAGTGATATCAATTAGTCAACTATCGAAGTTGTTCAAGCTAACAAAGATTAAGGTGTAGTGCTTCAAATAATGTAATAACCATGTCTACTGCAAAAAGGAAGTGTGGTTTTAATGAAATCTATGTATCCTTTTATTCGTAAAACGACCTCAGAAAGTGACGTAAGGTTTGAAAAGTGTTAAAAAGCGATTTCAGTCCTCCACTGAACAGGTGCGCGCACACCACACACACACACACATTGTAGTGATATCATCAAGCATCTCTCAACACCATAAAAGGTCAATGAAAGGCTCAGACATAGAATAACTCACTTAGAGCAGAACTACTCGAAGAGCTTAACAGAAGCCATTGTATATATCTAGAGAGCAATTTTTACTCATCAATAAAAGTTAATAACAACCGTAACGTTCCGTGAAGGATCCTAGAAGTTTAAGATGCTACGAGCACAGAAGTGAGTTTTGTCGAGGGCATTACATATTGTTCGATTTCAAGACGAGGTGCCGACGTATTGAACCATTGCGAATGAATATCTTCCTACCTATACAATAACTGTGAAATGTCAAGAGTACACTTTGATGAAAGACAAGCAAGTACAGCAATGATTGGACACAGCCTAAAAGTGAAGATGTGTTTTAGATCATAGTGTGTTGATCTCAAAGTATTTTTGATTTGTGAGTAGAACAAAGATGAGAGACCGACCCAATTGGTGTTTAACAATGCGATTTTGCAATTGCCCAGTATGCTGAAGATAGAGCATATCCATGACTCCAAAAGCGTTTAATAAATAAAAGAAATGCACTCAGTCAGAATGGGGACCCACATCGTCTCAACCGTCAGAGTACATTTTAAAGCTCGCATGCGCTACAGTCAAATTTTAATGCCGCAACAATTCATAACTCTCAGTCGATTGTAAGTTCGCTATTTTATTCCAAGCAATACAGAAAAAAAGAAGTTCGGGGTAATTAATAAGCGTCGCTTGTGAGACTATGCAAACTCATATTCACCTATAAGAGAACCTAGCATATCTACACAAAACGTGAGCTCCATAAAAATATATATTATACAAGTTTTGATCTCTAACATTCAATAATAAATCGTATGGACTCTTTCCTGATGGACCGGATTTATTATACTACATATAAGAAAAGAAAATAGTAGAGATCTAGAGGATTTTTTGTGAGTGAAAACACAAATTGTAATTTTAGGGCCATGCAATAAGAGCGAAACTGAAAATATAACAATTTATTAGATATGGATCGGTGTGAATTGAAACACCTTGCGTTTCAAGTGGGCAAGAGAAGAAGTATTGATTTTGTATAAATTAGACATATGTAATGATACGGGCTACAATTAAATTCTGAGATATTAGAAGAGCAAGCCCTGCTCAATATGAAACTCTCTCGCGGGTAGCGATTCCACTCTGCACCTGCGATCCTTACCAGTTGTAGTTGAATAAGCCTGTAATTGTAATAAATATATTCGATTATTTTAACTATTTATTATATATATATACCAATATCAGAGTAGTGAAGTAAAAGAGCTTAAAGAATTTTGCAATTTTGTCGAGAAATTGTGAGATATAATAAACAGCTCCTTGGTATACAGAAAAACAGATGGCTATGCTTTAATGTACTACTGCTTATCGAAAAAGTGATGTTTGAATAATCTTTCCTAGGAACTGATAATCATGCTTTGATACTTCCTGCGCTGCAATCACGGTTGATGTTGAAGTTTTGATAAAATGTTATTTTTGCATACTTCACTATTTATTGTATCGTATATATGGCTTCATTTTCCTTCATTCCAGAGGCTAGCTATCTTTTCACCAAAAGTTATTATGTAAATTGAAAGTGAGTAGAAAAATAATTCATGAGTGCCTCATTGAAGTATGCATTAGAAATAATCCAATATATGAAATAAGATAAACTGACTTACAGTGCAGAAAAGACCTGTTATTTTTTACCACATTCCGGTTCGAGGTGCTTAATCTATATCGCCAAGCTTATGAAGAAGACGGAGAGTATAAATAATATATCTTTCTGATGGTCAGACCGTTATAGAGTAAAAATATGATTGTGGAAATTTTTAATCTATATATACTGGTTTGATAGTTAATTTATGATTCAATCTCAGTGGTCTCTTAAGTTACTAATTTTCATAGATTTCGATTATTTATGGGAATATATGGTTAACTGGTTTCATAAGGAAAACTCCAAGTTTGGTCATCACAAATTTGTATAAAAAACAATATAAGATTTTGCGCCTCAGAAAATAAGGTTTATTGAAACCTAAAGATTATGATTCAGATTGTATTGACGAGGTTTTAACGTGATTTTTCGACCAAATAAAAAAGGCGTAGATTAAGAGTAGTATCTGAACTGGAAATGTCTTTCGAATCTATCAACATAGGTATTTGATATATAGTAATATTTACTATTCCTTTTAGATCGTAATAATTTTACTCATCAACATTTGTCAGCATAGATTTCAAATATTCCATTTGTCTATCCTAATGGAACTAATTGCATATCTCTCCACAGAACGATGCGCTTTTCTACATATTGTAATAGATCTGGAACTTTATGTGAGAAAAAATCCCATAAATCTCAAAAATACTCAAACTCATCTGAAATGGAAAATTTTTCTTTACAACTTCTAATAATTATAAATAGTTGTATACAGAACATGTTTAACATAGAGTCATAACAATTAATATTAACATAAATCGACCATCCAGTATTACTGCTGCAAGAAAATTAATTCTAATACTAGCGAATAAAATGCTAATGTACTGAAAAGGCAAATTTAATAATATTAAATATAATTTTAATATTTATATTATATATATAATATTATATTATTTATATATTATATTAATATATTAATAATATATTTATTATATAATAATATATAATAAATATTAATATATATAATATATATATATTATATAATAATATATATATATTAAATATATATAAATATACCATATAAATTAATATTAAATTATAATATATTATAATAATATATTAAATATCAAGATATATATTAATATAGATTATATAAAATTAAATATAATAAATATAATTATGTAGTATATATATTTATATATAATAAAAACTACTAAATAATAATATAATATAATATAATATATATTAAATATATATAAATATAATAATATAAATATAATATATAATATTTAATAATTAAATAATATTAATATTAATAATATATATAATAATAAAAAATATATACTAAATAATACATATACTGTACATGATAAAATATATCTAATCATATAAAAATTAAAATATAATATTATATAAATATATTAATAAATAATAAATATAAATATAACATATTATATATAAATATATTATAACATATATCACATAATAAATATAAAAATATATATTATATATACTATATTTATATTTAATATATAAATATATAAACTATTATTTATAAAATAAATAATAATATATAAACTATTATTATATTATCAAAACAAAAATACATATAATATATAATTATAATAAAATAAATAATTATATATATAAATATCTAATATATATATATATATATCATATTATATTATTAATATTAATAATTAATATAATAATTAATATATATTACTATATAATACAATATAATTAATTAATATATAATTTATAAAATATACATATATTATATATTAACTAATATAATTATAGGTTGAATTTATTGCAATCTGAGTAAACGGAATTAACTTTCCCCAGTCATTATGGTAAGAATTCACATAAGACTACAGGGAAAAGGAAATACTATTGTTTTTGGACAATCTCTGGCCCAAAATTTATATTGCGGAAACTGTAAAAAAAAAAAAAAAAATTAAAAAAAAAAAAAAAAAAAAATAAAAAAAAAAATTAATATCATTATATCTCAAAAAACTTTAACAATAGTATAACAGTACGAAATAAGGAATACATTTTTGGAATCTACATAAAATTGTAAAAATTTTAGTTATGGAAAATGTTTTAAAAAATAATAAATAAATAATAAAATTAATTATAATAATAATATTGCTATTTAATTAATATATCGGTGAGAATAATATATATCATAATAATAATATATAGTATATATATATATTATATATATATAATATATATAATATATAATAATAATTATAATAATATATATATATATATAATATATATATATATATTAAATATATATATATATAATATATTTATTGTAAAGGTATTATTACTATTGGCAATTGTAGGGGGCTCGAACTCGAACGGGAGAAGCACACAGTGGAGGGGCGTTTATCCATACCCGTAGGGGAGGGGCGGTAGAGAATCACCCGCCGACACCCCAAAATTAATTCCAAATAGGAGTGGACGGGATTCCGGAGACCCTCCCCGGACGGGGGACGACAAGGGAAATTACGTAACCATAACCCGATTAAGTTCCCCGGCCAAGGCCTGAGAGGGACAAACCGTAACAATACTGCCATCCCAGGTGCGCGCAACAAGATGCTATTAACACATTGGGGTTTAATTTAGGTAAAAAAAAAAGCAAAAAAATTTAATAGGAATAGTCTAATTTATTATTTAATCGGAATAATAACAATAAAAAGAGCATTTAACTAGCTCTATATAAACTAGTATTACTATTATAATTATTAACAATAAATTTTATTTAATTTAATATTTTTTACATTATTATTATTTAAAATATTACCAGGATTCCAAAAACGTATTCCTTTTCGCTGAAGCAATTGATAGTTTTTTAAAGAATTTTTTTTTTTTCCCGCACTAAAAAGTTTTGTTGGATTCCTTTTCCCCAGTAGCTATTGTAGGTATTTTTGAGATCATGAGTTGTGGCTTTAAACCAAATTAACACCATATAATATATATAAATCATATATATATAATATCATAATATATATATATATATGTTACGCTTAGGGATTAGATACCTCAGAGAAGGTTACGATTTTTTACCAGAACACATAAAAATAAAAGAACTATTTAGTGTGTTCACTACTTCTATTCCACTGTAAAAATTGGACACTAAAAATGTATTACTTATTTATAATTATATAAAACACATATATGTTAGATTATAAATTAGTAAAATACTTGTCACATAATAATATTAAAATTATTTACGTAATAAACTATGATACGCCGAACGAAAGTCACTATATATAATGTGTCCCGATTTTAACTACAGGAAATCTGGTCACATTACTCTAGGAGGGCGAGTTTTTTCAAAAATACAGTATTAATAGGAATAACTTTGTCTAATATGATTTGTTTTTTTTTATTAGTAGAAATAATACAATGAAAAATGATAGATTCTAATTCACTTACGTTCCCTTTTCAATATACTCTAATATTACAGGATCTCAGACTCCCACGCATTAAAATGTAAAATATCCAGTACACATTTAGGCAATCACTGGTCACTAAGAAACATTAACATGGTATACAAGTAATTCAAAACACCCAACCAAATAAATTAAACGACATTAGAATTCCCACCTACGACTAAACAAATCAAGATAAATAATATAAATCCTCGTTGTATGTAGCGTTCTATGTAGGAATAATATTAGTTAACACTTAAGTATACTTTTCATCGCAGTTGAACTGTTCTGAAGGGAAAGTGAATAAATTTAAAGTGATAAAATATGTGTACTGGATAATATGTCACTCAACCCTATGTTTTAGTATTTAACTTAAACCTCTTCATAGATTCTTGTATTTATTCTTAGTGTGTGCGGAACATAAATACCCCCCATACACAGGAAGTTAAAATGTACCAAGATGAATCTGTTTAAAATTATTCTCAGATGAAAGGGGTGATGCGTTTAATGCTGAATTGAAAGCCAGAGTATTTTATTCACTTAGTCATGGTAACCTCAGTTAGTTATATATTCGTTAATATAATAAAAATGGATTGTTCAACTCCGAACCACTCAAACAAAGTTATGAGAGTCACAACGATAAAGACTTTGTTAAGTAGTTTGTATTTGTAACGTAACGGTTTATTATTAGCTCTTTTACGGAATCCGCTTCCCCATTAAATGAAATATTGGTCTCACATCCCAATACAGTGGGTTCCGTGAGACTGAGATAGCTATAAACTTACTGAGTGTAGTTTGAAATGGCGTTCAATTACCTTTTTAGGTTTTCTGAACTCAGAGTAACGTTGAGGTTATCCGAAATGGGAAGCGCACGAAACTCTAAGTATACAATGTCTAAGAACAAATAACTATTTAACACAAGGTCTAAGGCTCTTAGAACCTTGCAACCAAAACCTCCTGAAAAGTAAATAGAACAAAACTCCCATAAAAAAATTATCTATATATATAATATAACGTAAGGTAGTAATTTTACAAATAAGCTACACTATTATTATATATTATGTAACGCGTTATCTCTCACAAAATTATGAATATCTTAATTTTCTATTCACATAATAATTTAGGGATGAGACCATGGTTGAAGTGTAAAATACACTAGATTTACGATAGAATTATAAATTATTAAGTGTAAGAAAATTTTTTAATAGTATTATTATTTAAATGTTTCATATATAGTATAAGATAGATAATATTATATAATTAATATGAATTTCTTTTATAATATTTGAGTTAAATGTGTGAAGACTAATAAGGATTTGTATTACGTATCGGTAATATCATTATTTTTGTATATGAATATAGTTTTTAGACCGACGTTTATAATCAGGATGAGTTATTTGTATATACGCTGAACGTTAGATTATCACCACTTATTGAGATAGTAAAGTGAATGTGATTCATATAATTGATATATGTAAGGTGGAATTCTTTATTAGTCTTATACATGTTGATTAAGATTCTCAGTATAATATATAAAAAAAATAATATAATTAAATAAGGTAGTTATATTGAGTTAAAATATATTATTAAATGAACTTAATAGTAAGATTAACAAGGTAATTATATAGTAATTCTCGCCTTTCATATGACGCAGAGAATAATACTATAAAGTTAAATTGACTATCAATGTAAGATGGGAATAATGTGCATATGCTTGTCTACATTTCTCAAATAATTATGAATTATTATAATTTCAATTTTATTTTATTAAATTTTTTTTTATTTAAAGATATTATATTAAACTTTAACACTTCAAAACCATCATTGAGATAAGGTAAAGTTTAAAAAGAAATTATTCCAAATATGAGTTAATTAATTTAACTATATATAAATACTTCTATTATGATATGAGGAAGAGATAAATTTTTCAGTCATAAGTGAAAGCTCATTCTCAACTATTTTTAAAGTGTCTCAAGTTTAGAGGACAATAATAACCATTGTTTATAAAATAATTTTTAGATAAAAGGTTGAGTATATCACTCAAAAACTGCTAAGTTTACACAGAAAAGTTATTATTAAAAATTAATTTTATAGAAGTGGGAGTTGGGGGGAAGGTAGGTTCTCAAACCTCCCAAAGTTACTCAATTTGAATAGCACAATAAGAAGATATTAATACTTAATTTTATAAGAATATTATTTATATATAATAAATGAAACAAAATATAAATTAAATGGGACCTAATTTAATTTTACATAGCTTCCCCCTCATCTCAATATTAAGGCACTCTACGAGAGAAAGAACGAGTAATGGACTATACATTCAATACTTAAATAATTCAAATGATATTGGTACACTTGTCCGATAAGAAGATATATATATAATTAAGTGGCCTTGAAAAAGCACCACTAAAACGTAAATAAGGGTTTATTTTTTAACCCTATAATAATATATTATTTCAATAAATTGGGTAGTTCCAAAAGTCGTCAGCTGAGTCAATTAACCATTTCACAAAAAAGATAATAACTTAAAAAACTTAATCCAAAATAAACTATAAGGAGTGGGGATGCTCAAGAAACCCCGGATGACAAACAATTAAAAGAACAAAAAAGAAATTAAAAAAACAAAAAAACTGCATTAATAAAACCAATAAATAATAAAAAAAGGTACTTGCCAACAGTACCAGTTTGACATAATACGAGGGAGTGGTGGTATTAGATAGAGTTGTAATATATGGCTTCTCCAACTATCTCATACTTGGTTAATCAAATTTATAGTTTATTAAAGTTTACCGTTTCACATATAGTTCCAGGACGAGTGTGTGATACTTTTACATATGTAAAATTATAAGTCAAATATTTTGACTTATTTTGTGAGTTAAATTAGTATTAATAGAGAAAGTAGGGATCACATCCTATATGTTTATTTATAGGTGTTCCTCCTTGTTCTCTCTAGAAGGAATATATTAATAGCTCTTCATTCATAAGTTATTATTTTAAAGGTGGTTAGGTGAGAGGAAATCAGAGTTTCTCATATAATTATTTCTCTCTAACCTTAGTGTAATTAAAGGTGTGTGGTCATACTACTCAAATATGATAGATTTAACAACTGTCTACTCTCACTTTAGTAGTGAAATAATCATTCTCACTTTAGGTTAGAGTCAATGGTTTTTTTATTGGATAAAATTTTTGTTGTAAGGAAAAATGAGTGGTTCTTTTTTAGCTCAAAGATACATTATTGTAGAAGAGTTACATTCTCTTTTTTAAAAGAAGAGTGAAATTTTTTTTCTCCTTTCCTGGGAGTAAAAGGTTTATTATAATCGAGATTTAAAGTCTCTTCCTCTGATAGAGGATGAAGACAAATTTAATTTTTACTAAAAATATAATAGTCTATTTTGGTTTTAAGAGGTATAGTTCTTGCTGGAAAATTAATACCCATTTTTAACGAACAGTTTTATCAATAATTTTTAATGTATCAAATTTTCTCTAAGGCGTCTTAAACTATTGTGTTTAATTAACATGATTTTGAAGTGTATCTTTACAAAAAGCCAACATACAAGGTTTCAACTCTATAAGCTATGATGATGATTTTACAAATTTTTTAAATCAGATTTGAATCCCACAATTTGAAATAATTTTTCTCCCCTCACTATTGTTTGGGAGTAAGAAAAAAAGGAACCATCCTTCATTATTATTTTATAAGTTTTACATTTTCCTTGCTCTGAAAAAGTAATTAAAGACTTCTCCTCACTCCGTGGAGAAGAAGCCAATTTAAGAGAGGATACCTTTTTGCTATATTGTAATAAACAAGAAGGATTTTTAAAGGTGAAGGAAGGCCTAAAGTGGTTTTCCCACTTCTCTGTGAGAAGGAGAAAGTGAAAACAATCTAGATCAAAAGATGAAATAAATTTAGTTTCTCTTAAGAGAACACCGTTGTTAATAATTTTTAATGGCAAAATTTCTGGTGATGTAGTTTTAATATTAATTGGTAAAATATTATTTGATATAATTTTATTATTATTTGGTAAATTTTCAGATGATGTAATTTCAATATTGTTTTCTAAGTTTTCAATATGATATTTTATATCTTCCTCATCGGAAGTATAAGTGGAATGAGATCGTCAATTTCCTCTGAATCACTTTCAGTGGGTTCAGAGTAGGGTTGGCCCACTCATCGCATGCGGTCGGTGCGGTCCAGTGCGCATCAAAAGATGCAAGGCTTGACCATTAAACATTCTGATATAGTATGATTCGATAAAAAACAAGTTGCGGTGCGGTGCTTAGTGCGTGGTGCGGGCCTTTGATTCACGCACCGTACCAGCTTCCGACAAAGATTCTGCAAAAATAAAAAAAATGATAAAAAAAAAATGGAGTTGGATATATATATATATATATATATATATAATAACACCTATATATATATATATATATATAACATATATATATATATATATATATATATATATATATATATATATATATATATATAAACCAACATCGAAGAGGCCAGGCTGTAACTAGAAAACTACCAACATCTACAGGAAAATAAATAACATTTTTGATTTCATCAAGAAATTTCATCGATGAAACAAAAAGAAATTTATTTTATTCTAATATTTATTAATAACACCTTAAATATTAGTATAATCTTAGAACTCGCAAGTGCACGCTGTGACTGACCTTGAATCCTGCATTAGTTGACGAGAGCAAAAGTTGCCAAATACCATTTTATTTTACGCTTTGGAAAAAATGTTATTTTCTTTTTATTTCCTTTTTAGGGGTTTGAGCCAACGGAGGGGGACAGAGGGGGACGAATTCCCCCCGTCATCCCCGGTAGGCCGAGAAACCCCGACTTTGTCCATCTTTAATTTTTACCCGTCAGGTATTCTTTAGTTATAAAGAAAAAAAATTCAACATTTGGCAACTTTGCGCGCTCCCTCCGACTACTCCAACTTTTACAGTATTCTCAAAAACTGTAATTTTTCCAACATTTTAACAATTTTAATTTTTAAAAAGCGTTTTATTTTTAATTTCAGGGGTAAAATGTTCTGATTAATAAAATGATATTTATTTTCATGTAGTAGCTGTTATAGTTTTTAGTTACATGCCTGGCTTTTCAGGATGCTGACCATATATATATATATATATATATATATATATATATATATATATATATATATATATATATATATATATATATATTATAAATATATATATATATATATATATATATATATATATATATATATATATATATATATATATATATATATATATATATATATATATATATATATATATATATATATATATATATATATATATTGTCAGTTAGAAGATATAAAAAATAAAAGGCCTTATTAGAGGATAAAATATTTTAATTAAATATTTTAACTAAAATTAAAATCAAAATTTTTTATCAGTACAAAATTAATATTGTAACTGTGAAGAGGAGCAACAAAATTTTCATTTCGGTTCTTTTTTCAATAGTTAAAAATAATAATAGAAAGGATACTTTATCAAAAATAGCGGAGGAGTAACAAATTTTTATAGCTTGTTCTATTTATTAGAAAACAATTTTGGATTTAAATTTTAAATTATAAGATCATCTGGAACAACTGAAATTTGGTGGAAGGTAAATGGATTTTCACCGTAGTTGGATTATAAGATTATTTTTTTTCGCAAGGTTCTAGGGGTTGGGAACACCCTGATGCCTTTTATTTCTTTCCCATGAATTCCCTGCCATAGGAAACTATGTAAGGTTTTTGCGACAGGAGTAGTAGGAGGGCCATTTCGTTCGAAAATGACCTTGACCACCTCCCTGACCTTTGACTGACCTTGACCTTTTTTGACCTTGACCTTTTTTGAACCCAAATTTTTACCTGACCTTGACCTTTTTTGACCTTCACCTTTTTGGGCCTTGACCTTTTTTCGACCAACCCTTTGGTCTTCCATGCCAGGTCATTTTTGGCCCACAGTGGCTACCCAGTAACCCTGTTTTTGGCCTAGGATTTTTGGCAACCCTAATTTTTAGCAACCCTTCGAAGAAGGGTTGCGCCAGATGGAGGCAAAGCCTCCATCGTACTAGGGTTGGCCGACGCACCGGGTGCGGTGCGGTGCGGTGCGTGGTGCGCTCATTTTGGTGCGGTGCGGTGCGGTGCGCATCGAAATTTCAGCGACCTGGTGCGGTGCGGTGCGGTGCGGAAGAAAAAATAAAAGTGCGGTGCGGTGCAGTGCCACAGATTGCGGTCCGCGCAGTCACTTTACACCGCACCACCACCAACTTCCCGACAAATTTCTGAAAATAAAAAAAAAAATGAAAAAGAAATTGAGTTGGGGATATATATATATATATATATATATATATATATATATATATATATATATATATATATATATATATATATATATATATATATATATATATATATATATATATATATATACTAGAAATATATATATATATATATATATATATATATATATATATATATATATATATATATATATAGGGTGTCTCACGAGTTATGTTACAGCGGTGTATCACCGTACGGGATGTTTAAGTATGAAAATGTGTAGAATATAAGTTCGATTATTTAATTTATTAAGGAGGATGGGATATGTTACGTTGGTGTCTGCGCACGCACAATACGAAAACCGCGCACAAACATGAGAATGTCGAATGGGATGATATATTTTTATGGCTTCTGTGAAATGCACATAATAAATGAGGTGAGCTCTTCCTCTCGACATTTTTTTATACGGTTGTTCGTTTCCACGCAATGTACCAATAAACAACTAGACGCCCTGCATAGACATATCATTTGCGTTAATAAATACAGTTACATGTACAGGTTCATAAACGCGTCAATGATACCAACAATAGTTTTAAACGTGAATGTGAAAAGGTTGAAGAAAACAATGGTATTCAAGACAGCTCATAATATCGATACATGTAATGTAATAACGTTGTTAATAATATCATAACAAATTTACACCTATGAATCTTATCCACAGCATGCCAAAAGGAGAAGAACGTCAGGTCGTTTCAACCTGCACATACAGTATTTACAAATGTTGTTCGAAGACGCTTCCATCCAGGCAAATACATGCCTCAGCCCTCTGGCGCCAGGTTCCATTGCATGCCAATGAAAGTGATGCCGGGTTGATTCCCCTACATCGTTGGTTATTTGACGGCGAAGATCATCGGGCAAGGTAACTGGGTCATTAAACTTGCTTATTACACGGTATGTTTGGGTTACCCCACAGAGAAAGTACTCCAGTGGTGTTAAGTCGATTGAACGCAGGCCGCGGAAATGGACCAGATCTTCCGATCCATCTTCCCGGAAAGGTTCTGTCGAGGTAGGTCGTCACTATAGCTGCATTATGTGCTGGGCACCCATCATGTTGGTAATATATTCTTCGTCGTGTCCTTAAAGGTATATCACTCAGGAGGTCAACAAGGACGGTCTGCAGGAAATGGAGGTAACGCTGTCCTGTCAAATTTCCCTCGAAGAAGTAAGGCCCGATAATCCTACTATTGAGTATACCACACCAAACGTTGACTGAGTATGAGACCTGGTGATGGCTAGTGAATGTTATATGGGGGTTTGTTTCCGCCCAATGTCTGAAGTTCCACCTGTTATACATACCGTTATTGGTAAAGCCAGATTCATTGGTCCATAAGATATTTTCCAATAAGTCCGGTACATACATTAGAAGGCAATTAATGACAGCCAGGAATCCCAGCCGCCGTTGTTGGTCTCCACGATGCAAACCATGCACAATATGTGGCCTATATGGATACATGTTGTATACAACACAAATCCATCGTATGGTTTCCTTCAATATTCCCAAGACCGAACTAGCCTGCCATAATGAGGACGTTGGATTTTCATGGGTGTATAGCAGAACGTCCAGTTCGACGTCGAATGTACGGACACGACCCCCCTCCCGTATGTGATGAGGGGGTTGAACTATCGACCCTGTACCTTGAAACCGTCTGTAAACTCTATGGAATGCCATGTGGCTCGGTGGTCGTCGATGTGGATAACGTTGTCCATATTCTGCAGCAATTCTGCGAGCATTCCTGTTTTGCTTAATGTACACCTCCAACATGTCCTGTGTATACTGGTCACGTGGCATGTTCCAAATGTATGGTTCTGACTAAACAAACCACTCTGAAGTTATACATTTCACTACACTTTATTACGCATAATTTGTAGGTTATGACATAACCTCCATATGATAGCTGATAGTTGGTTGTACACATTCACATTGCCGTATTTATTAGGCTACATATCAATGTAATCTAAAAGGGTATTTTAATTTAATTCCTTTGTTAGCTGTATCGATATTTTAAATACTATTGGATATACCTATTGTATTTAACCTAATTATTTCATATTGACACGTTTCGGCTTTTGTAGGCACATGATGTGTCTACAGGAGGACGTCTAGTTGTTGCCAGGTGCAATGCGTGGAAACGAACAACCGTATTAAATAATGTCGAGAGGAAGAGGCCACCTCATTTTTTATGTGCATTTCACAGAAGCCATAAAAAATATATCATCCCCATTCGACATTCTCATGTTTGTGCGCGGTTTTCGTATCGCGCGTGCGCAGACACCAACGTAACATATCTCATCCTCCTTAATGAATCAAATAATCGAACTTATATTCCTACACATTTTCATACTTAAACATCCCGTATGGTGATACACCGTTGTAACATAACTTGTGAGACACCCTGTATATATATATATATATATATATATTTATATATATATATATATATATATATATATATATATATATATATATATATATATATATATACTATAT
>JABUQX010071877.1:20000-35534 GCA_015478945.1 Trachelipus rathkii | reverse complement strand
CCAGCGCCCCCCGCTAACTCTTTAAGCCAGTTCCTAAATTTTGCCCCAATGGAAAATTTAACGGAAAAAGCGCCTTAATTTTAGCCCAAGTTAAAACTTTTTTTTTATTATATACAGGCCTTTTCAACAGACTAATGGAAATATTTGGTAGTATAAAAACAAATAACTTTTGAAATTTCAATTAAAAACTCAATTTAAAAACAGTCTAAAATCTATAATAAATTCATTCTTTCAGCTTGTTTTGAAATTGCCATCGTTACCAATGAAACAAACATTATTTTTTCAAATGCCTGAAAATACCGGTTAAAAACCTCAATTCCTTAAGCATTTACCCAAATATAATGTTCACTATGTTTGAAATTTAGCCGAAAAACGTTACTTTTAAGATGTTCTTAAAAATTCCTTCCTAATAATAATATAAAAGAAAAAATTTTGCAAGGAAATACTTGGTATTTTTAAAAAACGTTAAAAAGTTTATGTCATTGAAACAGCGTTTTCGGAAGAAAATGTCATCTTTTGCCCTTAAGCTAAACAACGATCTTGAAGTTTCATGTTAACAATATCAAAAATTAGCCTCAAAGTAATAACCAATTAATATTTTAAGATTCTCTAACTTTTTGTTCTTTTAGAATTGCCGATTTCAATGCAAAACACAAAATATATTTTTTCTCCACACATGCCTCTGAACAATCTCCATTTTAATACTTTAATATTTTTAAGAGCACTTACCAAATTAATTTTTCAAAATGTTGACAACTTTAGAGAAAACAATACGCTACTTTTTAAGAGCTTTACCTAAATTTTATAATGTCAAAATTTCAAAAAGCTTAATTTCATGACTTTAAATTATTGTCTTATTTTAAAAATTGAACATCTTTTTGGGAATATATTACTGGTCTTAATTGAGGCAAGTATTTGAAACTTACTCTACAAAACGTCAATACATCAAGACACCTATAACAACCAACACAAACAACAAAACAAATATTTAATAAATTCTTTTATTCATCCGATTTTCTTTTGCCAATTCTTCAATGAAACACATAAATTTAATTTTTACCAAAATGCCTGAAAGGACAACAAAAAAACTCAATTTTAATAATATACCAAAATAGAAAAGAAGATAAATAAAAGAAAATAAATTGTCAATATAATAAACTTTTTTTTTAAAAAAAAAAAAATGTTTCAAATGCTTGAAAGAGGGGCATATAGCGAAAGATTGTGAAGATCAAATATCCCTATATGCCTTGCACAAATTTTAAAGAAAAAGCGGCTCAATTTTTAGAAGTTTAAATTTTTTATGAAAAACAGGTTTTACAAAACTAATGGTGAGATCTGCGCCTATATAAAAACAAAAATATTGAAAGTTTCTTAAAAACCTCCAAGATTTAAAACATCTAAAACAACAAAATATTCAATAAATTCACTTTTCAGCTTTTTTTGAATCTGCATTTAGCATAGTAACAACATTATTTTTTTTTCAAATGCTGCAAATAATACCTTCAAAAACTCAATTTTAAGACCTTTACCACAAATAATTTCATATGTTGAAAATTTATGGAAAAATGCGTACTTTTTAAGAGCTTCTAAATTCGTAATCATGCAAAATTTAAATGCAAAAAGCCGTCAATTTTAGCTAAGCGTATTAAAATTTTTATATATCGCTAAAACAGGCGTTTTCAGCAACTAATGAAATATTTGTAAAAAACAAATATTGCCAGAATTAACAAATTTAAAAACATCACATTTTAAGACACGTAAAACAACTTAATAAATTTCCTCTTTTCTGCCCTTATTATGAAATTATGCATTTCAATGCCAAAACACATTAATTTTCTCAATATGCTGAAGAATACCGCCCTTAAAAACTCTAATTTAAGCATAATAGCCAAATAATGTTTTCAAATGTTGCAAAATTATCACCAAAAAAATCGATAAACTTCTTCACCAAGCAGTGTCGTAAATTTCTGTAACTAGTGAAAACACCTTTAGCGGCCAAAAAGTGTATGCTAATTTTAGAAGTTTAAATATTTTTTATTAAAACAGGGTTTTCACAACTACGAAATATTTGGTATAATAATAAAAACAAATTATTGAAAATTTTCATTTAAAAAACTCCAATGAGAAAAAAAAAAGAACTTATATAACAAATTCAACTTTCTTTCCTGTTTTCAAAGATATACTAGTAATTATAAAGCAAACACATATTTTTTTCAAATTGCTTGTTTTTCTCTCTTTTTCCTCCGTGCCAAAAATACCGGGTTAAAAAACTCCAATTTTAAGATGACCAAATAATTTTACAAATTGTGTGGATTGCGAAAAAAATTTAGCGAAAAAAAAAAAATCGTCTTTTAACCTTTAAGAGGTTTTCTAAGATTTGTACCATGTGAACAATTTAAGCCCCCAAAAAGCCGTCATATTTTAGGCAAAGTTAAAAATTTTTTATTAAACACAGCGTTCTTCAACAAACTAATGGAGAAGTATTTCGGTATATAAACAAACAAATATTGAAAATTCAACGTTAGAGAAAACGTCAATTTAAGCGTTACACCTAAAAGTCGGAATTCAAATTAGAGGTAGTGTGTGCGGCGTGGTGTGCTGCTTACTCTGTTGAAATTGTGCGTAGGGTCTAATGTGGAGTGAGTAGCACCATTAGTTTATGGTTCAAATGCGTGAGGAGGGAGGAGTCGCGCGGCAGGATGAAAGGATGCGTCAGATTTTAAGGCGAGGATTTTTAATAACAAAAAATTAATTTTCAAGATGCTTTGGAAATTTAGGCAAAAAATGCGTACAATGGTATTAAGAGTTGCTTAAATTTTGTAATGCTGACAAAAGTTTAAGCCCAAAAGCCGTTCTATAAGGTTTTTTATGAAGCTTTAAAAATTTTTTATTAACATTAGCCAGGTTTTCACAACTAATGTGAAAATTATATTGCGTATATAAAAACAAATATCTTTAGAAACTTTCATTTACAAACACTCGCTCAATTTAAGAAAAACACCTAAACGACTATTTAATAAATTCACTTTTTCAGCTCCCCCCCCCCCCCCCACCGCCCCCCCCTTTTTGAAATTGCTATCAATCAAGTCACGAAAGCACCATTATTTTTCAAATGCCCTGCAAAAATACCGGTAAAAAGCCTCAAATGTTTTAAGATTTTACAAAAATAAATTTCCAATTATGTTGCAAATTTAGCCGTTAAAGAAGAGGATCAAAATAGCTTCTAAATTTGTTAAATGCCTGAAAATGTTAAAGAAAAAGCTATTTCATTTTTTACAAACAGTGAAAATGCTTTTTTAATTTAAAACAGAGCTTTCACAACCTATATTACAGAAATTAATGTATATTAAAAACAACAAATATTGAACAATTTCATTAAATCAAAATGACGTCAATTATAGACAACCCAAAACTTAGTAAATAATTCAACCTTTTCACGAAACACGACACACTGCCTTTGTTGAAAAGGCATTTCAATGGAACACAATTTATTTATTTTCAAAGTGGCTGAACACTTATTATTTTGATAATTTGAAAAAATCGAAATTACATACATTAATTTCAATGTTTTGATATTATTTATCAATCATCACATAATCGCTAACTCTTCAATTCTGATTCTAAAATTCTGTAATGCCCCCTGAGAAATTTAAACAACAAGCCGTTGAAATTTTAGAATCGTTATAAATTATATTTATTTTAGTAAAACACATAGTTAGCATTAAAGAAATTATTTGGCTTAATGTAGATATGATAAAACAAATAGTTGAAATTTCATTAAAAAAACGTCAATTTAAGACATCCGCGTAAGTAAACAGACTTTAATACAATTCCTCCTTTTCCTGCTTTTTGAGAATATGCCATTTCATATGAAAACAGCCGATCTATCTTTTTCAAACTGCTGTAACAAATCCCGGCTTTAATTTCTTCCCAATTGTTAGTAGAAAGACTGACAGTTTTTCAGAATGTTGGAAACTTTAGCTAAACTATTGTGAAATATAGCATGACAAACACTAGTATACTCAAATATACGACATATTTAAGAGAAAAGCATCGGATAGGCTACCGTAATTTTAGAAAGCTTAAATTTGTTTATATTAAAAAAAAGGGGCTGTGGGTTCCAAAACTAATGAAATATTTGCACGTTAATAATAAAAAACAAATATTGATATAACTTTACGCATTTAGAATCCATATTATACGCACCATCCTAGAAAGCTATTAATAAAACCATTAACCCACAGCTTAATACAGACAGAATTATCGGAATAACAATTAATAGCCTTTACCAATAATAAAATATGTGCCATGCCTGTCACAATTGCAGCAACACACACGATACTTCTTAACCTTTCATAGTCCAAGTCACCAACACACACCAATGCTTGCAAACAACCAACAGACACACACAAACCACCACGACACACGGCCAGCCATTACCGAATTAAAAAACCTCATTTATAACGACTATATACAACATTAGAGATTTTTCAAATGTTGACAAATTTAGGCGAAACATAAAGATTCACGCCAAATACCACAAATTATTACCAGAGAACAGGTTCCACTCAAACGCAGTTCGCTTCCAGTTGCTAATTTTAATAGAGGTTAGATCTTTTTTAGTATATTCAAAAGTTCTTTATTTAAAAAGCCCGATTCTGTCACCAACTAAATGGCAAAATATTTGTTACGTAATATAAAAGCACAATATAAAACGGTTCGATGTAACTTACATTCATTTTCAAGACACCTAAAAAACCAACAAAACCACCAACACACACAATCCACCAATGTATTCCGCTTATTCTCCATTCTTGGAAAACTTTTCGCTTTTCAACTTTTTCACTATCATTGACTATCTCAAATATCTTTCTAGCCATCAAACTGTTGTATCACTCTCTTTATACAACATATACCGAAACAACAATATTTTCCAGTAATTTGAACATTCTAATCACATAAATTCTCCTTTGAAGGTAGGTTTAGTGGAACCTCCAATGCTGATATTTGTTGTGCTTTTAATTTTATTTTAAATCTGGGTGGTTAAGTTTTCATTTTGATTTTAGTGTCATAAAGGTTTAGTGCTTTAATTAATTATTTTTAAGTAGGGTTTGAATATTTTAAGAGAATGGGTTAATGTGTTTAACACCTAAGGAACGTAACTTTAAAAAAGTATTTCTTTCAACACTTTAAATTTTGAGTAGTTTTGTTTAAGGTTTTAAGTGTTAGTGTCCTTGCTATCTTCTTAAATTAATATTTAAATTAAATTTTAAGATTTTAAAAAGGGTGCAATTTTAACTATCTTTGGGGGAGTTTTTATTTCTGATTTTGTTTAAGTTTTATGTTTAACCTTATTTTTAGTTTTTGTCTGAATTTATTTGTTGAATGACCACGCGTGGGCATTCATTTTGGTTTAGAAAACAAAAGTAAAAATTTATATTCAATGTATAATATATATATATATATATATATATATATATATAGTTAGTTAGTTAGATAAAAATATATAATATATATATATATATATATATATATATATATATATATATATATATATATATATATATAAGAGAGAGATATATATATATATATATATATATATATTATATATATCTTCCTATATATATATATATATATATATGGTAAATATCTAGAACGTGTGTCGCACTACGAAAACGATACTAATCATTTTGGAAAATATACGAATCATTTTGGAAAAAAAATTTAAAAATATAATGAAAAAAAGTAAAAAGAATTGATATATATATTTTTTCACTTCATTACCAAGCGAACAAAAAATTAGGCTAGTTATGGTAATCATTTCCTTTAATGATTCTATGTAATCAAAGTTTGTGAAGCATAATTAGTTGAAATTGTTTTAAAGCCAACACTATATCTCAAAAAACTGCAATAGCTACAGGGAAAAGAAATACATTGCTGGAATGCGTCCAAATTTAAAGTGGGAAAATGTAAAAAAAATTATAAAAAAATATATATATATCTCAAAAACTACAATAGCTACAGCGAAAAAGGAATACATTTTTGGAATCCTGGTAAAATTTTTTAGATGGAAAATGTAAAAAAAAAAATTATTGTTAATAATTATAGTAATAAGGATTAGAGAGTCTATGTAGGACTAATTCCCCCTCTCCGGGGAGGGTCTCCGGAACCCCCGCGCTCTTTGGTATTTTGGTGTCGCGGGGGTTCCTCCGCCCCTACGGTATGGAAAACGTCCCCCTCTGTACCCCTTCGGGTCCATTATTTCATCGAGCTTTATTCCACTTTTTCGATATGAGCGAATAGAATCTTTCAAATCTCTGAATATACCTATGGCGGATGGGTGATTAATGGCACTGAGAGCGATCGTATTATAGGCCTAATATCAGCTTGTCTCCACGTTTTTTTGCAGCCTCTAAATAGGTCACATTGTGTGGAGCCTAACGTGAGCATCGAGTAGATGATCGGGACCCTCGGCGCAGCCGAGATAGTCGCGTGCGAGCGCGTGCGTGCGCATACATACACATTATTATTATTACGTCGAAGACTGATTCGAAGGAAATCGAATGGAGTCGAAAATATCTCCCGTAAGGGATCGTTTTGCTGCAGTTCGCCTTTCGGATTGCGTTTAAATGCGCCTTGCATCTGGTTCGCTCGATCCTGACGCCAGCTTGCCTTCGATTCCGAACTTGTCGTCGCGCTGGGGTTTGGGAGGGCGGTTGATGATGGGCCAGCGAGCCATGCATGCATAAGCCCAGCTGCAATTCGTCAATAACAGTGTCGCCGCAGAGCCGAGCCCAGAGACGGGCAGCCAGCTTCTAGAGCACAGGCATGGCCCGCGCATTGGCCTGTCTGTGCCATTGCGGTGCCGAGTTAATAAAAATTCGTACAACAATGTAGGTGTCTTTATATATGTTATTGATCTGGGAGTCCACGCTGAAAATAAATCAATAACAATTAAACAGCTAAAATTTATCTTTTTGTTTATAACTTGCAAATTTACGTTTTTAGCCACCCAACCTGCATATCTGTCCATCTGTGATCCATTGATCTATTGATCTACTGATCTATTGATCTATTATATAGTCGGGTTTACTAAAATTGTCATGTTTACATACCCTAAATCAGTAAATCAATTAACCCAGATTCGTCCGATTACTGATCTACTGATCTATTGATCTGCTGATTAAGGTCACTTACCAAAATTGAACATAGCGCATATACCTTCTAGCAGTAATCGCCCTGTTTGCCCTCCCGTCCCATGATCCATTGATCTATTGACCATTGACGCATTATCTATTGATTGGCGTCACTTATTGTACTGTCACAGCATACCTTAAATCGCGGCTCAAACAAGTTACTCGTATATTCAACTATCATCTATTGACTATATTGATCCATTGATCGATTACTGGTCAAATTTTATTGTAATTGTCATGTTTTACATACTCTAAATCAGTAAATCCCACCCTCCATACCTTCCACGATCTATTGATCTATTGATTACATCACACTAAATTGTAATCAGTTTACTAGCAAATCACTAACAACCAACGATCATTCGGCAATTTCGGTCATCTATGATCTATTGACTATTGATTGGCGTCATATTTTACTAAATAATGCTTTTATTACGCTTCGGTGTAAATTACTAAACAAACATCATCATTCAGCCTTCCAGTCACTTCACCATTCTGACGGTTGATCTATTTGATCTATTGATTCAAAAGTCACACATTGTCATTTGACAAGCGGTCATAAATTCGGGTGCCTTTATACAAGATCAATATATGTCATAAAAACAAAAAGCCACATAATGTTACGGCATCACCCAAATTGCAAATAATGCTTCGCTAGTGACAACCAACGGCATGGCATGCAAAAACGTACCCTGATCTGCTTTTTTCAGCATAACCTAACGTTACCTAATATCAACACAGTAATATAACTGTAATTGGTTGTCATTGCCAATAGTACGTTAACGTAAAGCTTCATTATTAATAAGTTAACAGCAAGCATCAACTGAACTAAGAATAATGTATCAAAGACAGCCTGTCGCTGTTCTAGACACCAAAGTCGGTCATTACAGTCTCCATACTAATACCAGTAAATAGCGGTAGCGTAAAACGGACTTACCTACTTTTTCAAGCATAACTTCAACATATTAACGTTAATCTACCCAATCACAGCAATATTTAACTGAGATGATCATCCATTTCTGGTCATAACACGTACCACATTAATAAAGTTAACATAAAGCATCATATACCAGAAAATACACAACGACGCCTAACATCGGCCGTCACCAACATTAACAGTTCACCTCAATATCAGTAAAGTAACTAACTTGCCATTACAAAACGTGGTTCCAGCCTCATACTGCATATCAGCATATTGAACGTTATCCAGTACGATATAGTAATATTTACAAAATGTTATAAATCTACTAATCGTCAATATTTTATGTCATTTAAATAAAGTAAGTTTTAGACTTATCTCTTTTAGACTTCCAGAAAATACTTAAACATGAAAATGATTTTACGCTTTAACTACAGTAGTATTGCAGCTTGACTGGCAGGCGGTGACCATCCATTGGTTGACGATAGGGCTTTATTGAAAGCTCGTGAAGATAGATCGGGTCAACACACGGAAGATGTCACGCAACAGTGCTGCGAAAAGTCCTACGCCAAATGTTAAACAATTCTGTACGAGATCGCTTCTTTTCACCGCCCCAGCTAAACAGTCGAACGACATACCAAAGTCCGGCAGTATAGCATTTTCGTCATCAATCAACAACATAGCGGCCAAAGATGTTCTTGAGCTACAACCAGAATATGGCGCTGTGGTCACAGCCACATTAATAAAGCAACACATACAGAGCTAAGAAAATAATGCAACGATTTAGCCTAACAATTTAAGTTAATTTGTCACAGCACACACAAAGTCTCCACACTAACACTCCGGGTACCACAGATACAAACGGTTTCATTCATACTTTACCAAACATATCTCCAACATATTAACGTAATTTCATATTAACACAGCAATAGGCTTAGCAAAGCACTTACCAGCACCCCAGCAGCGCAGCAGCAAAGCGATAACGTAACAAAGCCGCACAGCTAATGCTGGTCATAACAGCAATTTCCGAATCCAGCAATAATAATAATGAAACTCCGTCGGAGCCACAGCGATGCGCACGAAACACTGGTCACAACAAATTTTCACTTAACGTCAGTAAAGTGGCAGCAATACTGTTCAAAACGTCGCTTTTCGCAGCCTCTGACATATCAATGTTAATTCATTAACATCGTAATATTTAACAAAGTTTACAACCTGGCTACATCATGCCGACAAAGCACGCTGACGAACGTTTGTTATCGGCTGTAACATAACGTACCATAGCAGCCTTCGATGAATACATCGTAACGATAACAAGTTTTTAACCAAAGATAACAAAAACAAAATTTTATCCTAACATAACATAAAATAAAAGCCTTTCTGAGTAAATAATCGTAGTAAAATGTAATAGTTTACTGATTTTTAAAGCAGTAAATCAGTAAATCAGTAAATCATTACCATCTCACGTGCCTCGGTGACTGAGCCATATTGATGCTGTTATTCATGCATCTTTGAATAAACATAACAAGGTGCCATGTTCTTTATAGCATTAACCTGTTTATCATGTGCTTAATCAACGTTTACATCAAAGCTAACAAATATACCGCTACTGGGACAGTACGCAACGTAGTCCTGGGTCAGCGTATGTATTAATATCCTCACTGACCAGTTAACAGATCATAGCAATGTACGATATGTTCACTTTCTCGAGCATACGCAGTAGGTAGCTTCATATTCTAATAAATTCCCAACAGCGGCCATCATCAGTGTTCACTGTTTGATATAACCATATTTCGAATAAACGTAGACATGCCCAGGGCAAACTTTAACATTCACCTAACTCTAGGTCTCAACATATCATCGTCGCCAACAGTACATCTACAAAAACTCACGTTCCTTCATCACCGCGTTGCTTCCAGCATTACCATGATCGGTACGATCTCTACGACAACAGTTTTCACAACCAGCAGGCCCAGCAACATACAGTCTGGGCTGCAGCTCATTGAGTGCATCTCGTGAAATACCCCGAAAGGGGGTGCAGCGGGCTTTGGGCCTCAGCCCGAAGTGGGCTGAGGCCTTACCCTCCTGAGGTAAAGCCCGCTTACTGGCCCCTTCGGGGTGATCCTCGCAGGATTCACACCTTTTCAAGGGGGCGCATCCCCTGGGTTTTCTCTCGGAAGGTAATGTTTGCTTTAGATACTTTTGGTTAATGAAAACTGTTTATTCGTGAGTTAGGTAAAGCAGTGCGTTAAATATTACTATGACAATGTGGAAATAACACTGATTGTTAGAGAACTGATGAGTTTTTGTAAGATATTGCTGTGTTAACTGACGATGATGTTAGAAACGTGAACCTAGGTTAAGTTTTTGCTGAATAATGTTAGGTTTGCCCTAGACTTTTGCTAATGTCTACGTTTATTCATAGGTCAAAGGCTGTTATACTCGAAACGAGTGACACTTTTATGAAGATAGTATCAATTCATAGTTCAATATGGTGGCATTGTAGATAGATAGGTCTTTGTTAAGGGATTTTGTTAGATAATACGGCTTTACCTGTTGCTAATATGCTCGAAAAGTGGGAACATATCGAGTATTGTATGATCTGTTAGCTAGTTTACCTTGATCAGTAGGGAATTTTTCAGGATGTTAGCTGATTATTCATACGCTAGGTATGTTAGGTTTGCATTTGTACATTATATTCCTAGTAGCGGTTATGATTTGTTAGCTTTGTTGATGCTAAAACTTTGTTGATTAAGCATATATTCGTAGGTTAGTATATAAAGAACATATTTTTATGTTATGTTTGTCCAAAATGATACATGAAATATGACTTGAATCAATGGCTCAATAGATCACAGGCGGGTGGGACGGGTAGGGGACTGCAGGGATGGGTGGTTTGATTTACTGATTTACTGATTTACTGCTTTAAAATCAGTAAATTATTACGTTTTACTGTGATATTTTACTCAAAGAACTTATTTTTATGTTATGTTAGGATAAAATTTTGTTATTTTTTTGTTATGTTTGGTTAAAACTTTGTTATGTTTGCGATTATTCGCTGGGGATTATGATATTTAGACGAGGTTATGATGAATTTTTTTTTTTGTTAAATGTTACGAAGTTGATGTAAAACATTTGTTACGTCAGCATTATATTCTTTGTCAGTATGATGATTAGACAGGTTTATGCTAAACTTTTGTTAAATATTACGATGTTAATGTAAAATTAACATTGATATGTCAGAGATATGCTTGAAAAAGTGTGAATAGGTTACGTTTTGGACGAAGTGTTATGTACTTTACTGTTGTTAAGTGTGAAAGTTTGTTAATGTTAGTGGTTTATTCGTGCGTATGGTGTGTTGGGTTTGTCATTGTACATTATATTCTTAGTTCAGGTTATGTTATGTTAGCTTTATTAATGTGGAAACTTTGTTACGTTAGCATACTTTCACTGCTCTGTATGATAATTAAACAGGGTTATGATAAATTCTTGCTAAATATTACTGTGTTAATGTAAAATTAACGTTAATATGTTGGAGATATGTTTGGTAAAAGTATGAATAGGCTACGTTTTGTATGCAATGTCAGTTACTTTACAGGTGTTAAGTGTGGAACTTTGTTAATGTTAACAGTTTATTCGTGCTTAAGTTGTGTTAGATTCGTCGTTGTACATTATTTTCTTAGTTCATGTTACGTCATGTTAGCTTTATTGATGTGGAAAACAATGTTACGTTAGCATATATTCATTGGTTAGTATCCAAAGAACTTATCTTTTGTGCCTATGTTGTTGCTGGTGTTGTTGTTGTTGGTCGAACGAGAATATACCTTTTGAACTGATATGGTTCGTTCGGGCATTGTATTCTTGTTTACTTTCTTCTGATTGGGATGAAAGAAAGAATCTCATTACCTATAAGGGTTGTTTATGCATACGATTTCCATCAGTAGGACATTTTTTTCACTGTACTGGTACGATGACATCTCCCCGCATCCCCACGTGTGTTGTTGATATCTTCATGAGGAGCTTCGTTATTCCCAACGTTGTGTCAATAAAATTTTATCGTCAACCGGATGGATACCGATACATTGCTTGTATTCCTGCCAGAGGGTCAAATAATAAGTATTGCGTCACTTTATGCAAATAGTTAAAGCGTAAAATCATTTTTCATGTTTAGAGTTGGTATTTTCTGAAAGGATGCGGAGTCTAAAAAGAGATAAGTCTAAAAACTTTACTTTATTCGTATTTACTCGTTAGGTATTATGATGGTTAGGTATGGTTATGACACATTTTTTGATAAATGTTACTGTGCAGTAAGATTAACGTTAATATGCTAGAGATATGCTTGGAAAAAGTAAGGAATAGGATACGTTTTGTATGTAAAGTTAGTTACTTTACTGGTGTTAAGTGTGGAACTTTGTTAATGTTAACAGTTTATTAGGGCGTAAGATGTGTTAGGTTTGTCGTTGTACATTATTTTCCTAGTTCATATGATGCTATGTTAGCTTTATTAATGTGAAGACATTGTTATGTTAGAGTATATTCGTTGATCAGTATAATTAACCAATGTTGTGAGAAATTTTAGTTAAATGTTACTGTGTTAGTGTAAGATTAACGTTAATATGTTAGAGTTATGCTTGAAAAAGTAGGAATAAGTTACGTTTTGCATACCATGTTAGCTGCTTTACTGGTGTTAAGTATGGAACTTTGTTAATGTTGACTGGTTATTCCTGCTTAAGTTGTGATAGGTTTGTCTTTGTGCACTATTTTCTTAGTTCAGTTGATGCTATATGTTAGCTTTATTAATGTGGAAACTTTGTTACGTTAGCATACTTTCGCTGGTCTGTATGATAATTAACCAATGTTGTGAGAAATTTTAGTTAAATGTTACTGTGTTAGTGTAAGATTAACGTTAATATGTTAGAGTTATGCTTGAAAAAGTAAGATTAGGTTACGTTTTGCATACCATGTTAGCTGCTTTACTGGTGTTAAGTGTGGAACTTTGTTAATGTTAACAGTTTATTCCTGCTTAAGATGTGTTATGTTTGTCTTTGGGCATTATTTTCTTAGTTTAGATGATGCTATGTTAGCTTTATTAATGTGAAAACTTTGTTACGTTGACATATATTGATTGATCTTTGTATAAAGAACTTGAATTTATGTTAGGTACCTGAAAATTTTAGTAAAAATTTGACCTTAATCAATAGATCAATAGATCACAACTGGACAGGAGGGTGACAGGAAGGTAGATGGATGGTGTTTGATTTACTGATTTACTGCTTTAGGGTATGTAAAACGTTACAATTTTAGTAAAAATTTGACCTTAATCAATAGATCAATAGATCATAGATGGTCAGGAGGGTGGCCGGATGATGGTTGGATGGTGTTTGATTTAGTGATTTACTGCTTTAGGGTATGTAAAACGTTACAATTTTAGTAAAAAATGTGACCTTAATCAATAGATCAATAGATCATAGATGGTCAGGAGGGTAGGTTGGGTGGCTTGATTTAGTGATTTACTGATTTAGGGTATGTAAAACATGACAATTTTAGTAAAAAATTTGACCTTAATCAATAGATCAATAGATCAATAGATCAATAGATCAATAGATCATGATGGACAGATATGCAGGTTGGGTGGCTTGATTTAGTGATTTACTGATTTAGGGTATGTAAAACATGACAATTTTAGTAAAAAATTTGACCTTAATCAATAGATCAATAGATCAATAGATCACTGATCATTAGATTACTGTTGGTATGTAAACATGACAATTTTAGTAAAAATTTTGACTTTAATCAATAGATCAATAGATCAATAGGATCAATAAAAAAATTAAACAATTTATAACATATGTATAGATACAGGTTGGCTGTTTGATTTAGTGATTTACTGCTTTAGGGTATGTAAAACATGACAATTTTAGTAAAAAATTTGACCTTAATCAATAGATCAATAGATCAATAGATCAATAGATCAATAGATCAATGGATCACAGATGGACAGATATGCAGGTTGGGTGGCTTGATTTAGTGATTTACTGTTTTAGGGTATGTAAAAACGTAAATTTGTAAGTTATAAACAAAAAGAATAAGAAATTTTATTTATTTATTTATTTATTTATTTATTTATTTTTCTTGATGGTTCTGAAACCATTATTTTCGAAATCTACAGATCCAATAACATATATAAAGACACCTACATTGTTGTTATACGACTGTTTATTAACTCGGCACCGCAGTGGCTCCAGCACCGGTGCCGGAGCCAACTCCTTGAATTCCTATACTAACTCTTTCTAGAAACTCAACTCTGCATCCTCTCACCAAATTTCAGCTTTCTACGTCAATATTTAATGTTTGAAGGGGGGTGGGGGGACCCACGCAGGCGTAACTTCGTATACACTGAGGTTACCTCATCATCTAACCACCCTCCAAATTTTAACCCAATACGATAAGTTCGGAGTCGGAGGCAGGCTGGCTCTCAACGTCGGAGTCGGAACCGGATGCGAAGACGCGGCCACGGCGGAATCCGAAGGCGGAACGCGTAAAAAACGATCCCTTACAGGGATCGTTTTTCGACTCAGATTCGATTTCCTTCGGAAATCGAATCTTCGACGTAATAATAATAATAATGTGTATGTGCATGCACGCGTTGCGCGCTGATTTAACTGGCTGCGCCGAGATTACGTCATCACACTCGATCCCAACTCACGTTAGGCTTAACGCAATCTCGGGTTTGGAAAGCCAAAAGGGCTTAAACGCGGGCGTAGCGGCTACGCTCTCGGGGGTGACCCCCCTCTATATACATCCTACAGACTTGAAAATTACACGGATTCGTCCTTATCCCATATATAGATTATATTCCAAGTTTGAAGCCAATATCTCTATTCCTTCATATCGAAAAAGCTGGTGGAGCTCAAACTGTCGGCTCGAGCCCCCTACATTGCCGTAATACCTAACAAATAATATATATATATATATATATATATATATATATATATATATATATATATATATATATATATATATATATATATATATATATATATATATATATATATATATATATATATATATATATATATATATATATATATATATATATATATATTATGTCCCTTGCTCCTAAAAAAAATAACCAATATTTATTTTATTTATTTATTATTATTATTTTTTTTGTTACAGTTTCCTAACTAAAATTTTACAAGGATTCCAAAAATGTATTTCTTTTCGCTGTAGCTATTGTAGTTTTTTTTGAGATATTTTTTTTTTTTTTTTTTTTTTTTTTTACATTTTCCTAACCAAAATTTTACAAGGATTCCAAAAATGTATTCCTTTTTCCTGTAGCTATTGTAGTTTTTGAGATATGGATCGATGATAGTTGTGGTTTTAAATCACCATATATATGACATATATATATATATA
>JABUQX010071876.1:0-22946 GCA_015478945.1 Trachelipus rathkii | reverse complement strand
AAGTAGAGAGATTACTCTCTTCAATCAACGTTTCGCCAGATGGAACCATTACGTCACAACCACATCATACCGTTGACACTTTTCAAACTTAAATTTAAGCCATTAGAATTCTAGGACTCACAAAAACAAAGTCTACCATAGCTTTGTATCACAGGTCACTCATCAAAATTGGAAACTTCTCTCCCTCTTTCATTCTTTCCACACCAGCACACACACACATTTCACACACACACCACTCAATTCATCGTTTCCTTTCATCTTGTTTCTATGTCTACGAGCGAGCAAATCAAATTGCCTTTCTAAATACATCCATCACCTCTCGTCTCCTCTTCTCCTCAACATTTATTCCCTGACATTCCATGTACCCATGAGATTTCGCCAAATGATAGAAGGCCGTTTACGGCGATCACGACCTTCTCCGAGCTATGTATTTAATATATATATTATATAATATATATATATATAATAAATATATATATATAGTTATATATATATATATATAATATATATATATATATATATATATATATATAATATATATATAGTACTTCTTTCTTTATATCTACGCCTCTTCGCCCCAAGGCTGCGGGGTAAGTGCGTGCATGCATAAGGAAAAGAAAAGCAGTAGAAAAAATGACAAAATAGTCGAAAGGAAAGCCCAGCCTTACCGCCCTTCTGTACTAATTTAATATAATATATAATATATATATATATATATATATATATATATATTATAATATATATATATATATAATATATAATATTATAAATATATATATATAATATATATATAATAATATATATATATATATATATATATATTATATAATATATATATATATATATATAACAAACTCATTTAGAAGAGAAATGTTGGCATAAGACTCCAAGAATTAGTGTTATAGATAATATATTATCTAATTAGTAATTAAGAGATAGTATATTACTTAATTACTTTACTTAAGATGGTCCTGTCATGCTATTACTATCAGTAACCTGTAACAATAGCAATACTATTTATCTTTACAAGTTTCACCAATTAGGCAATGACATTCATTCAGCAGTGGGAAATGGACAATGTCTGTTACCAAATTATATGTTTAAATTGCAAATTTTATACCTATTTATTAATTTATTTGTCAAATAATACAGAAATGGCATTACAAAACACAAATTCAATCATTAATCATTGTATTTTTTTCCTCAAAAATAGAAATTTAAAAAAACAAAAAAATCAACAAAAAAGCACAATAAAACCCGAAAAAGCCCCAAAAACCTACTGGGCTGGGTTTTTTGGTCCTACCCCGGTTTTTTTTTCCAACTCTGTTTATATCCCGTACTACTTTAATTGCTAAAACTTATTCTCAATCAACTTGACAAAGACTTTTCTTACTCTTTTCTGTCTTTATGGGATGATAGTGTTGCATCTAATTCCTTTGTTCCTGACAGTTTGCATGCTTTAACAAATGTGATTTTAAGCTTCCTTTCTGATTGCATTCATAGTTGCATTCTGAACATTTAAATAATTTAACTTTTGAATGTTTTAACATATGTGATTTTAAACTTGCTTTCACATTAGATTCATAGCTGCACTCTGGACATTTAAATAATTTAATATTCGCATGCGCTAACATATGTCTTTTTAAGCTTCCTTTCTGATTGCATTCGTAGCTGCACTCTGGACATTTAAATAATTTCAAATTTGTATGTATTAACATGTGTTTCTTTAAGTCTCCTTTATGATTACATTCATAGCTGCACTCTGAACATTTGAATAACTTAAAACTTGCATGTGTTAATAAGTGTATTTTTAACCTCCCTTTCTGATTGCATTCGTAGTTGCATTCAGAACATTTAAATAATTTTATATTTTTATGCTTAAGTAAATGTAATTTTAAGCATTCCTTATGATTACACTCATAGTTGCATTCTGAGCATTTAAATAATTTAATTTTCGCATGTGTTAACATGTGTTTTTTTAAGTCCCCTTTCTGATTACATTCATAGCCGCACTCTGAACATTTAAATAATTTAATATTCGCATGTGTTAGCATATGTAATTTTAGGCCTGGTTTCTGATTGCATTCATAGCTGCACTCTGAACATTTAAATAATTTAAAATCTGCATGTGTTAACATATGTGATTTTAGACTTGCTTTCCTGTTACTCTCATAGCTGCATTCTGAACATTTAAATAATTTAAAATCAGAATGTTTTAACATGTGCGATGTCAGTAAAAATTTCTTATTACATTCGTAACTGCATTCTGAACATTTAAATAATTTATTTTTTTCATGTACTAACATGTGTGCTTTTAAGTTCGATTTTCGATAACAATCATAGTTACATTCAGAACATTTAAATAATTTAAAATTTGAATGCGTCAACAAGTGTGGTTTCAACCTCTCTTTTTGATTGCATTCATAATTGCACTCTGAACATTTAAATAATTTCATATTTGTATGAGTCAACATGTGTGATTTTAACCTCCCTTTTTCATTACATTCATAGCTGCACTCTAAACATTTATATAACTTAAAATCTGCATGAGTTAACATGTGTTTTTTTAAGTCTCCTTTCTGATTAAATTCATATCCGCACTCTGAACACTTAAATAATTTAATATTTGCATGTGCTAACATGTGAAATTTTAAGCTTGTTTTATGATTGCATTCATAGCAGCACTCTGAACATTTAAATAATTTAGTATTTGAATGAGTCAACATATGTGATTTTAAATTTCCTTTATATTTGGATTCATAGTTGCAATGAGCACATTTTAACTTTATTTTAGTGGGTGATTCCAAATGACTTTTCAACTCATCTTTGCTATTAAAACTAAAATTACAACAAGTACAAGTAAGCTTTTTCAAATTCTTTTTTTCGACCCTTTGGTTTGGTTTCCTAGACGTTTGAGGTCCTCTTCCCAAAGACCTTTTTACTTTGACATTGTCACCTTTGTCTCCATGGTCTGCATCACTAATGGAGGTCTGTACAAAATAGAAATACAAAAATCAAAACAAGATAACTTTATGACAGATAATTGGACACAACTAGTCTTACTACCCTCTATCTACATTGTTATAACTGAAGTGATCTGTATAATTACAAATACACTTGCTGTAACAGAACTATGAATACACACTGCATTATTTTCGGTTTATTAATTGAAAATAATTGTGGGTTTGTGTGCACAGAAATACCTCAACTAATGTCTAATTTTTTTTTTATCCCAAAATTGAATTACTGTCCTAATTAATGTTCGGATATCTAATAAGTCCATCTTTTGCTTATTTATTTGCTGCTAAATTTAAGCTCTCAATTTACTAACTAAAAATTTCATGTTTAAAACACATATTCCTTCCATTGATTGATTGTCTGCTGCTATATAACTAAGACAAGCTTTAGTTAATCCCATTGTGCTAGATCTACCTAAAAACTGAACTTCTATATCATCTTTTATCTTTTTATTTCTTTTTAAGATCAGCAATTCTCATCTATGATCGAACATATTAATGAACTGAAAAGGATTCCTGTAAGAAGATTCAAAAAGTTATTTTTTAGAAGAAAAAATTATAAATAATAACGAAGCATGATGATAGGGGTAAAGAACATAGAAATTGTAAGTCAATAACTTAAAAAGTTTTGAGCAAAGTTAATGAACACAAATATAACAGTAAGACCACCCGAAATTAAAGTCTTACAGATGACTTTTGACTATCTGAATAGAAGACTGGAATAATAAAACGTATCCAGCAATGAATAGTCTCTCTCTCTCTCTCTCTCTCTCTCTCTCTCTCTCTCTTTCTCTCTCTCTCTCCTCTCTCTCTCTCATCTCTCTCTCTCTCTCTCTCTCTCTCTCTCTCTCTCTCTCTCTCTCTCTCTCTCTCTCTCTCTCTCTCTCTCTCTCTCTCTCTCTCTCTCTCTCCCTCTCCTCTCTCTCTCTTCCTTCCCCCTCCCCCCTCTCTCTCTCCCTCCTCTCCTCTCTCTCTCTCTCTCTCTCTCTCTCTCTCTCTCTCTCTCTCTCTCTCTCTCTCTCTCTCTCTCTCTCTCTCTCCCTCTCTCTCTCTCTCTCTCTCTCTCTCTCTCCTTCTACTCTGTCTCTGTCACTCGACCTCTCTCTCTCTCTCTCTCTCTCTCTCTCTCTCCTCTCTCATCTCTCTCTCTCTCGTCTCTCTCTCCTCTCTCTCTCTCTCTCTCTCTCTCTCTCTTCTCTCTATCTTCTCTCCGTCCTCTTCATCTCACTTTCTTCAAGAGATGCTACATCTCTGCTCTCTCTCTCTCTCTCTCTCTCTCCTCTCTCTCTCTCTCTCTCTCCGTCTCTCCTCTCTCTCCTCTCTCTCTCCTCTCTCTCTCCATCTCTCTCTCTCACTCTCTCCCTCCTCTCTCTCTCATCTCTCTTCTCCTCTCTCCCTCTCCTCTCTCGTCTCTTCACTCTCTCTCTCTCTCTCTTCTCTCTCTCTCTCTCTCTCTCTCTCTCTCTCGCCTCTGCTCCTCTCTCCGGGCTCTCCTCCTCTCCTCTCTCTCTTCTCTCTCTCTCTCTCCTCCTCTCGATACGCTCTCTCTCCTCCCTCCTTCTCTCTCTCTCTCTCTCTCTTCTCTCCCTCTCTCTCTATCTCCTCTCTCTCTAATTGCGAAAAGACCATCATGCATGGAATTTCAGTGTAATGCTTTGGAGAGAAGCTAATCACAAAAGAAGAATCCTGCAAAAACTTGTCATCAAAAAGACTTAAATTTACAGCAGGTAATATGAGGGTAAATTACTTACTTGAGCTCCATTTAAGATACATAATTCCAAATAATAATCATCAAAATCATTGAATGAAATATCTTTCAATTCAAAAAGAAATTTGAAAACTATACTAAATTGCTTAGTTACTCTTTTTAAATAATCCGCAAAATTTTAGAAATTTGCACAGTCAGTACGTAAAAAATAATATTTCCTTTTTAATAAATTAGAACATACAGGTATTCTCACGTCTTCCTAAAATTTTGATTTGTTTCATAATTGTTTAACAGTATATTAGTATAGGTCAGAGAAAACTTTTATGTTTCATTTTGGTTCCCCGTGCTAATAGATAACCGTATATACGTACATATTTAGCAAAATAAAGAAACACCTTGCTTGCTTGACCGTGTTCTTTTTCCTTATTTTCCAACAGTGCACTATGAAAAGTAAAAATTTCATTCTCTTCATTATCTCCAATTAAGGCACTAGATATGGCCACGTCACTCATCTTAATGTATAATTTAACGTCGGTTTCAGCTTTAGGATATTATAAAAGTATAGCTTTCCAAATGCTTCTTTAGTCTCCATAAATGATCTCTCAGTGGTCTCATTAATAAATGTAATAATAATAATAAAATAATAATAATAATATATAATAAATGATATAAATAACAATAATAATAATAATAATAATAATTTTCCTACCTGAATATCTTCAAACCCTGAATCATGTTCGAAGCTTTGATCATTGTTTCCATCATCTTCTGAAGTTTCTATGAGTTCATCTTTAATTTCAATTTCACTTTTAATATCCATAATCGATTCAATATTTAATTTATGAAAAATATCTCGGATTAACACAAAAACTTTTCTGCTTTGATAAAACAATTAAAATAAATATGTAATTAAATTATTTATTACAGGAGTTAGATTTTTCTAAATGCTTAAGATACAAATAATACAGCTAAAATCAGGTTGAAATAGAATAAACTATACCATTCTCAGACCATTCATACTGATCTAACCTTCTTTTAAAGGTTGTAAGTGAGCTAATTAATATCACATTTGGAGGTAAACTATTATGAAAATTTACAATGCATTTATTATGACCTTAACTGGATCAATTTTTAGATTTTTATAAATAAGCTTAAAAACAATAGCAGTTTTGGTGGTCCTTCAGGCTATTTTAATCTTCAATTGCATCTCAGAACCACTTCTTATTTTCTGATCAAGTTCAATCCTACCTCTTTTATTATGTTCAAATTTCACTATAACTTTCCTTTAGGGGAGTTCTCTAACATTTCAACACAAACAAACATCCTTCTACCTCCAAGTTTGACTTAAACTAACATGCTTCAACCTCCAAGTTTGCTTGTAAACTTTGAGTCATAAGGTTTGTTTTTGGCACTAAACTTAGAAATTCAATTCTGAAATTATGAGGTCAATTGAACAAACGGCTCAAGAGTTATCACTAGGGATGTACTGATACCAGAAAAGAGTGAGAGGCTCATAGAACTTACCGATACTTTTAAATTTAATATAATAATAAATTACACACAGTAATTAATAGAACATTTGAGAAATGTACTGCATAGGCAACTCAGGATTGCAATTCCTGTACAACCAAAAGCTTCATTTATTTCAGTATTTTGAGAGAGCGCCAAGATATATATTATATTAAAAAATTAAAAAATAGTATCTGAAAGGAATTTACAAGAGGCCACCATTTTAATAAATGTGTGTGGTGTGGTAATAAATTTTTTTATGTTTTGTCTTATTCAAACTAATACCGTGAAAGTACTTCGATTTCCATATTTCTCTCTCAGTAAAAAGTCAATTAACAAAAAAGTTATAAGCTACTTAGTTTTAATGATTTACAATTGACCCAATTACAATATATCACAAGTTCTTAACTAGCTACAAAAAGAACAGCAAATAAAGAGATAATGAATAGAAGAGGACCCCATCAATTAATCAGCTGGAAAAACATGACACAAATAAAAAATAACGACTATTATTCAAACACTGAGGACTTAACTCTAATTCTAATTAGGTTCCTGGCATTCTATTATTCGTAAATCAAATAAAATTCTTCTAAAAAACTATAACGCATATAAAACATTTTTAAGCTTTCAGAATCTAGATTATCTGAGGCCGAGAGCTTGTTTTCGCATTTTTGGTAGGTTTGTTCTTACATATCCCCACCGATACACTTAAAAGTACGCTCCGCTATCAACTGTATGAGGGAGGGGCTGAGAATTATTTGACTTCTCAAGTCATCACACTGCTTAATACATTGGAACATCCTTGAGCCCATATTAGCATTTGACCAACTATCATTAAAAGGATTTTCTTCATGTAGGTCAAGCATTCCTCCGATATTTTTGAGATGCTACTCATCTTACTTTACACAGTATTGCAAATTATTTTAGAATTATTCTTTTATAACGCTCCCTTTTGATTCGAATGGTCTCTTCAGTTTTTTATTTTACGATTGAAGGTTTCATCTTTGGTCAGTGCGATTTCGGTTGAATGAGTGCAATGACGGCAGTCAATGACAGCAACTAATTAGACAATTTCGGCCACGGCATCCAACTGTAATATTCAAATGAATTAACATATCCTAAATACCTCTCATCTTACAAGTAGGTTTATTTGCTCGAAAAATGCCACCAATCATCATCTAAATGTACACGTGCTCTACTGTTGCAATGGAGTCATGATATTGCTGATTAAAGCGGGCTTATAGTATCCATACATTCTGTGAATCATTTTTTCTTGTCACCATGTTAGCAGTCTCATCAGGTATTGCAATTTTAAAATGCATTTCAATGAAATGTTTGGTATCACTCTGTACTAGAAGATGCTACTTTCTTTGTGAGAGTGTTCTAAGCTAGTTTATAGAAATTCATTTACTTCGAATTCTTTTATATATTCCAAACTTAAGTTATTTACTATACTAAATATATTTTTTATTTAAAATATATATATAGATATATATATAAATATGATATATAATATTACTATATTATATAATATATTATATATATATATATATATACTATATTATATATAATTATATATATACTATATATTATTATATAAATATTATATATATTTATTATATGATTATTATTATATATATTACTATATATATTATTTAAGAGGGATGGTTTTGAATCAGTTAAGAAATTACACAATGTAACAAAAAAAATTTGAGGGGGAAATTTTATCTAAAGTTGGGCTGATTTTTCTTATTTTTTCATTTTGTATTTTTTATTTTTTATATGTTTTTTTATATGCAATTCCAAACATGCTTTTTCGTTTTTCTATAGCATCGACATTTATGTTATGACAGCATGAAAATAATTAATTGGATCATTCTTTCTCATTTGTAGGGTACAGTTACTGCATCCCGCGGCCTGAGTAAAAGTTTCCAGTTGGCCATTAATGTTTTTATGGGGATTTCATGCTTAAGAACCGATTTACTCTACTAAATAATATAGTAATAGTACGATAATATATTTATAAATATATACTTTTATATATTTACCTATCTTAATTATTTATATATAGATTTATTATATATCTTATATATATATATATAATATATAGTAGTATATAATATTATATTATTATATGATACTCAATATATATATAGTATATATATATATGTTAATACTAATACTATACTCTATTAATAATATTAATACTAAATCACATAGTGGTTACATAAAAAAAAAAACATTTTTTATACGGTTCTTTGCCTTTATAATTAAAAGACTGACTTCTAAATGATCAGAGCTTTTTATAATTAATTCTTATAATGGACTAGGCCTAGGCTATTTATTTATCGCGGAAAATTAATTTTGTTCTCTCATTTATACTTTTATAGCTTCTCTTAGTAAAAACAAAAAAAAACAAAAAAAACATATGTTTACAAAAAAAAAAAAAACAAGATGTAACGAAAACAAAATACCACTTTTCTCAAAAACTCCTTCTTAGAGTGGAAATATGTGCATCATATGTTAGTTCAATCTTTTTTAAAGCATATTTTATGAAAAGTATTCCTTTTTAAAATAGTTAAAAAAAAAAAGTAAAATTTAATGATGAAATTAAGTATAAAAATAAAAAAATTTTTATTTACTTAAATTGTGTTCTGATTTTGTGAAGATGTAACTGGTGTGTTGAATCAGGAAAATTTGCGTGTGTGCTGTAATAAACCATCCCTCCCTATACTCCTTGAATAAATCTGCATCTTATACCCGTTGTTTGATAAAGGTTTAAAGCCCTTAAACCCCCTCCTTGAATATGACAAGGGGAAGCGCTCATGTAGAACATGTGTGATGTGTTCTAAAACTCTCAAAGGTTGAACTACACACTCTCAGCCAATAGCGGGAAACGTCTCTGCATAGCCTCAAACATACTAGCCAACACCAAGCTCCGGCTCTGTAGCCCGAAATAAAAAAGTGCATGGAGTGCATATTAGAAATGGTGGTAGGGATTACTAATCTGACACTACCTAAACCAATGGTAAGAGTGATTAGACCTCTGCATCCATAAAGCCAATGGCGATCGACTTCAGCGAGTATCGATTATATACTAATTGATACCTATATTGGGTAATTCCATGACATACCATATACCATGCTAGAGGCATTAGACAAAGGGGGAGCGGGGATCTAAACCATAGGTAGATGTGCCACTACATATTGTCGTTATAAACCATTGGGCAAGGTTAACATGGCCCTATAGCCTTAAAATCAGTGGGTTAGAAGCACCTGACTAGGTTATATTATTCACTCTGAGCTAGGATATAGCTGCTAGAAGTGCTAGAAAATTATTACATGCAGGAAGGACGATGTGAGGTCCCACTTCTAGCACATACGCAAATGTGAGTTGATAAAATACTATATATATTATATACTATATAAATATATATTATATATATATAATAAACTAAGTATATATTGTATATATATAGTAACTTATTTACGATTGCCATAATAATACGTACTACCTATTATACTAGTAGTAGATTATATTATATTACTATTATAATGTATATATTACTTGTATATATTATATAATAATTACTAAGTATATAGATATATTATATATATAAGTGTTAAAAATATACGTTTTTTTTTTGTTACAAGTTTTTTTTTTTTTTTTTTTTTTTTTTTTTTTTTTTTTTTTGTTTTTTTTTAAGGGGTTTTCGGGACCCCACACTGACAGAATCTAAAAACAACCATACAGGCATGTTGATAGGAGTTTAGCGCATATACATGCACATTTTCCATTATTTTTTGGAATTGTATTTTTTTTTTTCGTTACAAGTGTGTTTTAGAGCTCAATCAATGACGGGTGGGGAAGAGGGGGGGGGCTGCATAAAATTTCATGAAATTTGTTGTGGAACGAGATCAAGGATGGGGCCAACAGGAATGACTCACACAATTCATACTAATTTATAAGTCATCAAAATATTCCGAAAGAGCCTAAGAATTAATTTTTTGGCAAAAATGATAAAATTTTCCAAATTCAAAAAATTCGACTTCGAACCATTATAAAAAATTTTTTACTCATACTAGATGCGATTAATAGGTGCACAAAAATTTTTTCTCTCTAGACCTCATATTTACCAAGATACAGCAATGGGTTCTTTTTGTGAAGCTCAAAATTGTTTTTATTCCTTCAGTCAAGTGATTAAAAACATGTAACTCTTTTATCTTTCCTATTTTATTTTATAAGCTTATCTTTTGATATATTATAGTATTATATTGTAAGTATTATGTATATATTATATATATATATACGGTTAATAATATAATATATAATATATATATTATATAATATATAATTATATATATATTATATTATTTATATAATACTATATTAATAATATATATAATAGTAATATAATATCTCACTATATATTATATAGTATATATATTTTTATATATATATTATATATTATCATATATATATATATATTAGATTATTATATATATTATATATTTATAGTTATATATTATTGCTCTATATATATACTAATAATATTAGTTATTATAAATTAAAATATATATATATATATAATATTATAAATATATTTATATTATATATATTATATTATTTATTATATATAAATATAGTTCTATTAGAATATATATTAGGTGATTTACTATATAACATATAGCTAATCGTCTTAAAATTTATTAGTTATAATATTAATTAGTTAATATATACCGCTGGTAAATATAGTCAATAATATAATACATTGATTTAAAACATTCTTAGCTGCAGTTTATCATACATTGGAAGGTGAGGATCCTCAAACATGTATTATAAATATATTTTATAATTTTCTGAAGATTGATAAATATATATAAAAAATTGTAAAATTGCAAGTAGACAGTGAATGTTGGATTGTCATTGTTATGTGGCTGTATTATTATGCTAGGTTCGAGCACATTTCCACGTCAAAATTGTGAAGCGGAACAAAAGGCTATTGATAGTGTATCAGGCTCGTACTTTGGTTAATGCTGATTGGTGATATAAGATAGCACTCTGGGCCACTCCTAATTATATCGTGGAAGTTAGTAATAACAAGCCCTAGAAAGATGGCTCTTAGGCGGATACAATGAAAGCTTTATGGCCCTTTTGGCTATTCTACGAGATATGGCGAGAGGCACAACGAGATCGACTATGGGACTGCTCACTGTTCTGCATATGGTGAACTTTATTACGAGTAATATGGAAAAAAGGGTAAAGGGAAAGACTCAATCTCTTTGTATCGTCTGTGTCCCAACCAGTTATACACTTCAGAGATTTCCTCTTCATCCAGGAAACCCCAGTTCTCATATGAAAACTACCCGGTATATACCTTCACCACACACTTTTGGGTTAAGTATAAATTGTTTAGACGAAGTCATGACATAGTAAAGAAACGTACTGTATGCTTTTCTCATATACTTATATTATGTAGGCTACTTAATTATATACTCAAAGTATAATTATTTTATAATGAGTATACAATAGATTATATTATGATATAATATATACTTATTATTATATATTTTATTATTATTATATTATAGTGTATTAATATATATTCTTATATATATATATATATATCTATATATTATATATTTAATATATATATATATATATATAGCGATACTAGATATCTAGTATATATATTTATGTTACTTATAGCAGCTTTTTTCTTATTCGTTCTTAGCAGATGATGAGCTCATTGTGATAGATGGGCGTTAATTATGTGCTTAAAGATCCTCGGAAATTGAAGAAATCAAGAATAAGCATATATTGAAAATGATGGCCTGGTGTGCATTTCCGTAATGTGGTTCAGGGATTTTAGGAAATTGTAAAGATCTATAAAATCTGCGCTTATAAACGCTAAATAGAAATATATATAGAAAAATGGGTGCAAGTATGTCATTAAAGGTGGCGTTATGTTACACTCGCATTTGGACTTTTGTCCAGAAAATATAGGGGATGTAAGTGAAGACAGGTGAAGGTTTTCACCAAGATATTCAAACATTGGAAAGGCGATTACCAGGGACTTTGGATGTGCCATGATGCGGTGTTAGTATTGCGGGCTGTTGGATAAGAGAAGCCCAAATCGATTCACAAGAGAAAAACCCGATTGGATAAAACACTTTTAAAATGCAAAGTAAGCATGATTTTGGCATATTAAAGCAATTTACTTATTTTTTGGGGGATATTTATTTTGATTTTAATCAGGTAAAACGTCTTTTTTAAGACTAACTGTTTGGTAATGTTAAACCTCAAATAAAAAATAGTAAATAAGTTGAGTAAATATGAGTTATAAACTCATAAAAATTACCAAAGTTTAATTATTATACTAGCAAGAAAGAAGAAGGAACGTAAAAAAAAAAAAAATGAAGGTAATTTTGTGTTCAGCGTCAAATAATATAATGATTCATATAAGAATATATAAAAAGAAACCATTTTTCTCGTTTTACAAAGATTTAAAAATCTGGAGTTTCTAATAATTCTTACACACAAAGTAAGAAGTATCGGCCATATTCCATTATCTGATACCCAAAAAAGGTATACTACCAGATCACTATCGGTACATCCCTAGTTATGACCCTGTCAATTCTGCAGGGGTCTAACAGCCTTGTCATACTCATCATCTCTTGATCCCCCAATAACTTGGGTAGAAGAAACATCATTTTCAATGATTTCGGCAATCATTACTTTACGTGGCGTAATAACTACAGTCCCAGATTTGGTAACAGTTTCAACATTGTTTATTTGTAAGACGCCGTTGAATTGACTTAGGCTTAACCCTCCCACGGTTACGATTAATGAATCGCCAACAACGGGTGTTGGAGTCCAAGTCCAGAGTCGGTATTTTGAAGAGAATGGAGTCAGAGTCAGTAACTTTCAAGATAATAAAGTTGGAGTCGGAAAATCCTGTTTCGACAATTATGAAAAAACTTTCAAATTTCTGACTGACGGAAATTGGTACTGGAATTTTCGTCCGCTACCAATTTATTCACAGAGTAGTCTAGTGTATAATACTATTATTACTATAGTAGTATATATATGACTGATATATATACTTATTATGTGTATATTTATATATTAATATACTACTATATTTACATATATATATATATATATAATATATATATATATATTGGATTATATTATATACATGAATTACTTATATATAATATAGGTAAAAAAGTCTCAAAATCCAAATGATACAACTTACCGATTAATATTATATATAACTACATAATTGCGCAATACAATGTTTATATATTTATTAATATATATTATATTTAAAATATTATATATATATAATATATATATTATATATATAATATATAAATAATAGGATATATTATATATATAATAATAATATATTATTAATATATAATCATATATTCGTGTTCAGCTTAAATCGTTGGGAGTCGGGAGTCGAGCATTTTCAAGGGTAAGGAGTCGGAGGTACGGAGTAGGGTGTCGGATTTCCAAGAAAGTTGGGAGTACGGGATGGGGAGAATCGAGTGAAAAAAAACGACTCCTTTCGAATCCCAAAACAATTTTATTAAAATATTTCCTCCCAAAATTTGGAAATTATTTGACTTTTATTATAAAAAGACGTACATTTTTTTTTTATTTTGACATTTGATTTGTAGACCCGTTTAAGCTCTCGTTTATTGTTAAGCTGATTATCAAATAAAGGTTTATTAAACTGGTTAGAAATAATTACTTTCAAAATGTTGTATTGTGCATTAACGAAATTATCAACAGCGACGCTGCTATTAATTAATTCGTACAAAATTAAAGTCGAAGTTAGAGATGCTCAGATAAACTGATTTGTAAAATATAGAGTCACACCCAATTAAGAATAGCTGGCATAAGCTAAAAAGAAATCGTTAGATATACGGATAGAGATTGATAAGTCTGTGTTCATTATTCATTTTTGGGAGAATCAGCATTTTTTAAATATTTCTGAGATTGTAGATTCGTGAATTTCTAATAGTATTATTTAATTTTTTGGTGTGTGGACACGCGAAAATATATCTACCCACACCAGTAAAGTAGGTGGTAGAAATTTAATAAATAATTAATCAGGTTGATAAAAAATATAAAATAATATCAGTTTGATAAAACAAGTAATTATTGTACGTTGCAGGGTGTATGTTAGTTTTGTGAGCAAACTGACCTTATTATTTCTTGACTTTGGCATAGTTTTCCTCAGGCCGTTAAAAGACTACATATGTAGATATAAAATTATATACTTATACTAAGTTTAATAAATTATATTAATAATATTATATATGATACATATATATATATATATAATATATATATATATATATTAAATCAGTTACGACGCTGCAATTCTATCAAAACTTGTGCTCTCTCTCTCTCTCTCTATAATATATATATATATATATAATATATATTATATATAGTGATATAAATATATAATATGTATATATATGATAAAATATACAATTATATAATATATAATATATTATTATATTATATTATACTTCATAAGTACTATATACTATATATATACTATATATATATCATTATATATCATATATGATATAATATTAACTAATATAATATATATGTATAGTATATAATACTACATATATATATTAGTGATTCACCTTTTTGATGGTATCGTATCGGTATCGGTGGTATCGGTCGATTTTAGAGGTATCGGTATCGGTATCGTAGGGATGTACCGATAGTGTAAGTATCGGTATCGGTATCGGTATCTGGTAAAAATTTTTGCCATACCGTTTACCGATTACCAAAATTGCGTCTTTAAATCTGATATCAGGATAGTAATATATTATATTAAATATATAATATTATTAATATTGACAATATTAAAATATAATATCTACCTTTTTTATATTTATTGTCATAATATAGTATATATCATATAGTATATTAGTTTAAAGTATATTTATACATTAATATAGAGTTATAATAATATATTATATATACTATCACTAATTTATTATGATTAATATACTATATTATAAATATAGCACCGATGTCCCTGCATTCTGGTGTCATTGTGTGTGTGTTGGTAGTTTGAAGCTGTTGTTTGACAGATATCAGACACCATTCGCGAAAAAGTGATTGATCAGAAGGGGTTTGTTCAGCCTTCATTTCGATAAGACGAAGAGAATATTAAAAATGTTCTTTCAGATGCGCGCACGACTTTCGAGACGTGTTCACCACTTTTAGAAATTTAGAAAGTTTCAAGTTTCAGTACAGCTCTCGTTGGAGCCACGGGCTTCCAACAGACGTCGGCTACTAGTCGGTACCTTAGTAGCGCGAGAAACAATGGAAACTATTGAGAAATCATTTTGTTGAATGAACAATTGATTTCACGTTTGGACCTGTGAATTGGCCTCCTTTAGACTCGGCGATATCACACCATGGCATAATTTTTCTTTGGGTTACTTGAAAGTCAATGGTCTTCATGGTCACTGGTGGAGGCGATAAGCCAGCCTCCAAACGACGCTTTGAAGCCATATTGATCGCGTTATTGTCGCGACATACCGTCGGCGGTCAGCTATGCCTTCGAACGCGTTCGGTCACGTATTGTCTTTCAGGACATGGGGACCTTTTTTAGCGTAGATTTGCTTCAACCATAAGCTTCCTTAAGACTTCGTGTTAATGATATATATAGAGAGAATAATCTTTTAAAATCTCTTCTGGATTGGCGTCAGTTTTAACAGGCTGAGACCGATGTAAGTCCGATCGTAGAAACAGACCTTCAAAGAATCATATAAATATACTATATATAATTATTACTGAATATATCTTGTATGTGTAACAAGTGGTAACTCCATTACTATATTATTTATATATATATATACTGAATATACTATATATTTATATATATTATATATCATTATATATTTATGTATATAAATGGTGTTATTTATAATATATATAATTTATTCGTATTGATAATATTTTTTTTAAATAGTATATAGATGAAAGTTATTATATTATATAGTATATATATCTACTATTATATATATATATTGATATTTTACGTATATATATTATTTACTTAATAATATAAGTTATATTATATTATTATTGATATATATATATAGTATATATTTATTATTTATATAATACCATATCTAAATTATTATTACCATTAAGAATATTTACATGTGCAAAACAATGTTACCTAAATTTATTATCTTCTCACCGGCAAATCTAACTCTATCACTCGTATGCCGTTACTAATCATCTTACTACTTCTCACGAGACTGTAATATCTTATCCAAATACTGAGGTCCTCATATTTAGGGGGATTTCAATGTACAAACACTGATGGTTGGATCCTCTTATTACACTGATTTAGGTGGTAAGGAGGCCGAATCATTCAGCTCCTCAAACGTCTGGAGCACAATAATTATAAAGAACCCACACCTATTCCGGATCGTCCACCAAAATTCTTGAACACTTGCAACCTATGTATTCACCACTAGTCTTCTCTCTATAAATACAACACTTTCGCTCCATATTGGTAAATCTGACACAACTTATATCTTAATTTTAATACTTTTCTCCCAAATACAGCACATCTCTCGCGTTTTTTCTGTCACTGTTGCATTCGCCGATGGGGGCCATGGCGTCGTTTCTACGCTAACCTATAATTCTGAATGAACTGCTTGATTATGGTGACGTTTTAGTTGCTGCCGATAGGAGTGGGAGCTGTTTGGACGTTGATGGGGGGTTGAACAGATTCATTCCGTTTCGGACTAATCTTTCTCATAATCCCAGTGGTTCGACTCGTGCTTTGTTTTGCCATTCAGCTAGAGACGCTTGCGTATCGTGTTGATTCTCGTTCTCTATCACTCTTGTAATTTGTCGATTCAGTTAAAAATCGTTGAGGAACTACTCTCGACGAGCAAAAGTTTCGCCCTGTGCGTGTTACCTCTATTTTCTTGTTTCTTTGTGTGATATTCATCAAACGAGTGCGCTATTTCCTATAGCCAAAACTCTCTTAATCAGACTAAACAAACGCTTCCTAAGGCTTATATTCGATCTGATGGTTTGTTGTATTCTTCCATTGAAATTAAGGTCAACTCTTTGTGCTCATTTTTCCTCTACTCCACATTGGACGATTCTGCATTTCCCTCTTCCTCCTCCTTCTCCTCTCAGACTGTCTAGCTTTGCTGTGTACATTTTGCATCGAGCCTTAATTTTTGTTTTCTGGCATTTCTTCCGTTTCTGGCCCCTTCCCCCTCGGTCACCTATACTGCTCTATGCTGGCATTCGCCGCAGTGCTGGACGACGCCAATGTCAGCCGGTTCTGTGATAGATGCCGCTCTGATCATCTTCTAACTATCGCTATAGCTCTCACTTGATTCTATCTAAGATCTTCTTGAACCCGTTCAACTCTCATTCACTTTATCCGATCGCCAGTACGGGCTTTCAGTCTCGAGTTTTTATGGCCTTTTTATACTTTCCTAATCATATACTGATTATATTGCCTTAGATGTGATGGCCCCTACGGGTCGTCTGGCTGCTTGAACATATCCGGCTTTGAGACCGGGTATAAGGCATAAGAGAGGCACGCGCTACACCTGCTCTCAATCCCATTGCTCTTGGGGTTTCAATTCTTCTCCTTTGCTTTTACTTATGTGCTAGCTTTCTCTCATAAATTGCTCCAAGAATATGGGCTGTGTTACTGCGTACGGGGCGACTCTTTTTTCTTTTTCTTGGTTCATTGTGGTGTTCCTCAGGGTTCTGTCTTTATCTCCTACTTATTCTTCTTTTTATAATGATCATTTCCCAGCCATCTACGTCTAGATCGACTGTTCGTCTGCACATCATAACTTGCAACGCAAATTGAGTCTCGCCGCGTAATTCAATTATCTAGTACCTCTCCACTGGTCCACCTCATCTACTAGTATCTACTACATCGCTATTCTCTGATTGCGCTATCGTCTTAATCTTTCCGATGTCTATTATCGCTGATGCTGGATAGCGAGGATATTCCTTCTCCCCGGGATATTTGGTACGCCTTCAACCTCTGTGTAAACCTTATTCTTTAAAAACTCAACTTCTACAATCTCCCTCTCTAAAACAACCATTCCAAACTTCCTTATCTCTCTCCTGCTTCTTCGGACGGCTATTTTGCAGAACAGGAAGACATCATCTCTAATTTACCTAAACATTAAACAAATAAAATGCAGGCCGCCGCCGAACAAAATTACCTGGGCCGGTCCTCAAGAAACTGGCTTCTGTTTTATCTTAGTTACTCCTTTCGTTACACTACACAACTGCTCATTATCTGTAGAGGGGGGGGCTTCTGGTTTCACCCGGCTTTTGGTTAGGGTCGAGTCAAAGGCTTTAAAAAACTGTTCCGTAATTTCCACTTCACTTGACCTCTATCTTATTGCGTCAGCAATGTTGGTGCTTTATCTTCTTTCTATAGGTACCGCAGGGCAGGTGCTCGAGAGGAACTTAGTCACTCGCCTACCACCACCTACGACGCCCTCGTAGACAAGGGTGCTGTGTCGGCGCATGAGTTTTGTGTGGTCATTTGTAACGCCGGTTAGTTCTCTGCCGTGCTTCCTTCTTTCCCACCACCTCTGTCTTCTGTGCGAAATTCAATCTTCCAATCTTCTGGTTTGCTTTCTGCTGTTGTAATCTCTCTCACTTCCAAGCCTGGGTCTGTTGCTCATCTGCGTTAATTTGCGGTATTAGTGTGAGGCTTCTGGAGGCATGGAAACACCCCTCCTTTGAATGGGCTTTGCTGTGGTAGCCTCCCGGTGACGAACTGTAAAAAAAATAAAAACTAGTGAAAAAAACTTATTCTATTTGAGATATATATAGTATTTGCGTATCATTATCTATACTATAAATTATATTATTATTATTATTATCTTCTTTTATATCATTATATTCTTTGTTACGTTGTTTAGTTGTTCCTGTATATTAGCTATTTAGACTCATAATATAATTAATATATTGAAGGGTTATGTTAATCTTGGTTTGAATATCTTTCGTTCTGGTGAGAAGAAGACGAGCTTGCACGATAAGGTGGTGTGGCTTCTCGGAGGCTGCTTTTAGATTATCGAGTGGGCTGACTAGCCTTCGCCACATCTCTCCCCATGACATTTTTACACTTGCACCTCCTGATCTAGCATTACGTCGGTGTAGTAGCGTTCTTCACACATTGATCTACTGAATTATGCTTCGACACTCTGCACTCACGTATGCAGTTCTCCGCACCTCAGCAGCATAGATCCTTTTCGTGAGAGTATGACAGGGTGATCGAACAGAGTGGCGCCCAAAGAAGAAGGCCTTTGATTTTGATGATTGGTTCTCGGTGATTTGATGGGTCGCGCGCAATTACATTTGTAGGGTGGTTGCAGTGGATTCTGCTGGGTGTTCCTTTGTTATCCATGTACCACTGCCTCGGTGGCTACTGGTCACCTTCAGAGTCACCCATATTGAAAGGGTTTGGTCTTCTTGAAAACACCTCAATTAGTTGGATAGTTGATATTAAAGGAATGAGCCGTTGCTCACGATAACTTAGGTGGGTTTCTTCCAAGGAGTATCCTTAGGGATGTCATTGGTTGGTGCGTGGACAGCCTTCCTGCACCCAACGGCACACCAATATACATATTATTATTATATGTATGATATATGTATCATTATGTATATAATACGACACTATATATTGTGCTATATATATATTTATCTATTATTTTGTACTACTACTACTATATATTTATATATTATTTTTATAGGGTAATTTCACTATAGCTATTGCAGCAATGTATTTCTTGGCCTATCCGCCGTTGGTGATATTTTCAATCTTTAACATCCGTGTGAGATTGCGGATATAGTAAGATGTACATAAATTTATCAATTGACCTTATACTCTATATCTATCAAGATGTATGTTTATCAATTCGTTTTTCAAATATATATAATATAGTATACTATTATATAATTCTTATTGATAATTTTGAGTTTTAGCAACACTTTGATATAATTGTATTAACCAGGAGTGCGGCGACGTGAAATAAAAAGTGCATAAATAATACGATTGTAAAGGAAGTGCATGATTACTCTCGAAAAAAATGAGATTTTACCGCTAAAAATCAATGGTATTCATATACTTTTTGCACTATTACTGAAATTCAAATATAGGTAAGGTGATAGCTTTTGCAGAAAACATACATAATTCTTCTATATTGCCTTTTTCTGCTGATATGGGTACAACTGTGCTTTTTGCAGCATAAATTTGTATAAATTATAGTCCTCCAGGCTACTTGAGTTCTAGAATACTCTTCTCACTCTTTGACACTAGATTGAAGACGTCCATGTTTTTGTGCAAGTATAGATTATCATAGCTGTGGTAAACTTTAGCTTTACTTTCTACACTCAATGGATTTGGTACTATTTTGCATTTGTAATTCTAGTATCGTTTCTTGGGCTCGATAGTTTTCTCTCAATCTGTGAAATCATCTTTTTTGGTAATCGTTTGATTTCTCATCACTATATTGGCTGATAAAGAACTTATTATAATACAGTGTTCTGTTATTGATTTACTTAGAGTGTTCAACTTCTATAGATTTCGTTTTTTTCCTTTATTCGAGTCATCGTACATTAATAGCTGTTCGGGATTGAAGGTTTCAATCTGCATAATAGTGACGATATTCTTACATTTACTCTAATATATTTGATTGTTCTCATATACACAAATCTCTGAGTTTATATTTGGGCGATCTAAGTAATTGCTATAATTAGCATAGGTGGAAGGACATTTACACTTTCCAACTAACCAAGCGTTTACTACACAGCACTCTAAGGTTTGGTATTTCATGCTTTACTGTCTTTTTAACCGGTTCATCATTTCTATTTGAAGATGGTTCGGAATTAGGCCTTCATCTTAGTTCTGATTGAGATTAATGGTCATTACGATAGTGACATAGAGCTGTAGGAGCGCTGGTATTTTTTGTGATGGGATTTCTCTTCCAACATAAGAGGTTAAAAAGTCTGCGTTACCCAGTTGGTGGATTTCGACTTGTCATTATGTCAGATTTCCACATTAGTAAAATTTCCTACTTGGAATTGAACTAGGATACAAGGTGAAGGGGTTCTTGGACTTCAATGTCCGTTTTTCCTCATGAAGGGCGTACTCGTATTCAGTGCAAGTTTGGAAGTCCTTTTGACAGCTTGCCTCAAATTATATTGACATTTCTGCTTGTTGAGATCATGATGTTTTCATAACTCAGTGAGTCTCGAGTTCCAGGTGTCATAGTGAAAAGTTGGGGCATTCATGATACTGTCTATAAGTCTGTTATCAAATTCGACTAAGTATATTCCGCACATTCATCCGCAGGGGCATTTGGCGGGATAGCCCTAGTTTGGGGATGACGGATGACCCTGGATACTATTTTTTAGGATTTATATTATTAATATTATTATTATTATATTTATTGATTATTGATTATTGATTATATATTTATATTATTTAGATTATATATTATAAATTTATATTATATATATTCTTAATATGATCGTTAATTAAAGTCTCTTACTATAGAAATAATATATAGTTCATATTACCGATATTATAAGTATCTATTTAAGTGTTGCACCGATAACAAATTTTGTACCGATAACCCGGATATCCGATACAGCTCTCCGAATTTTTTCAGGAGCTTTAATTACCCGATTACCCGATACGATTACCAAAGATTTTGGTCAGATGACCCTAATTATTCCATAATAGAATTACTTTAATCTCTATATTGGAATAAATTATTCAATACGGCAAGTCGAGAAATATATAATTTGATACCATCATATATATTTCAAATTGATAGATCACTTCTAGTTTTATATATTGTAATGGTTAATAATACCCCTACTTACTTAATGCCTTAATATCACACTAATCTGGTTGTTTTGTTATTAATTAAGTAACTTCTTTGTCCATTATCTTTCTTTCATTTATATTTAAATATGACAATTATCTTTCCATAACTTTTCCGACCTATACTTTTAAGTCCCTCTATTAAGAGTCTCCTTTCGCTCGTAATATACTGAAGGTGGTAATATGATAGTATTAGGCATTGAGACTAGTCTCTTCTCTTTTTCTTTTTTTTTTTTTTCTCATCTTTTTTTTTTTATTAATATATTTATTTTATTTAGTATATATTATAAGTTTGTGTCAATGTTAACATCCTCTTATTTTCCGCCTTGTTTTATTAGTAGTATTCTCTCCTTTGCCTTCGTCTTTCCCCTCTTTTTTCTGCGTATGTTCGTGCTGGCTTATAATTTGTCATAAGATTTTGTTTATTACTAGACATATTTTGTCTAGTTAATTGATGTATCTGGACGCACTTCTTATTATGATGTAGTACATGGACTCGAGCTTCATATCTGTTTTAATTGTACTGATACTGCTATATTAGTTTCAACAGCATGAAATTCATAACTAATTTTTCACCATTGTTGTAAGTTTAAAATCTATTTCTTTTTTATTATTCAATCTATCTTCCAAATTTTTTAGTATTTCATTTCATTTTGTGTTGATAGTAATTACAGACTTGAATCGTTCTTACTTTTGTTACGTCCATTTTTTCATTTCATATGTTGAACATTTTTTTACTTTGTGTGAATTTAATAA
>JABUQX010071875.1:0-20376 GCA_015478945.1 Trachelipus rathkii | reverse complement strand
ACCTGAGAAAACATTAGGAGGCTTATAATATATAATATAGTATATATAATATGTCTAATGTTAAGTAGATAGTTGAAGAGGGCTATACCATCGTGTTCAAAAAGCGAGCACCAATAAAATAATACATGATCGAGGTCAAAGTAAAAGTGCCTAACGTATATTAAGTACTATAGCGGGTGGGATAATTAATGGTTAACTAATATAAAATACTCTATCGAAAATTAGATATTATATACATATATCTGTGATTAGAATAAAACGCTGGTAGCTATATACTAGCCTAACTCATATATATTATTTAGATATAATTATCATTATGGTATATATATATATACTAGTATAGTGTATTATATATATAGTATATATAATAATAATAATAATAATAATATGAATACTAATAATAAAGAGACAAAAGTAACGACAATGAAGAGAATAGTGAAAATAAAAAAAATGAACAAATTAAAACCTTTTTTAAGTTTTTGAGCTTCAACATTGTACAAATATTGGTAGGGAAAAATAAAAATGTTCCAAAAATATGTTAGGGCAAAATAGGGGATTTTGTCATTTAAGAATCTGTCACTTCAAACAAACTTAAGCCTTAATTGGTAAGTGGAATTTCAATATTGTTAACTGTTCAGAATACACGAGCACAATTTACATTGGCGCCTTTCGAAATGGTTTACAAGCGATTTTGTGGCGCGCATACTCGCGGGAACGCAGGGTCTCAATAGATGATCAAGTTTTCTGTGAATTGGGGAGACGCGTGAGCCCAATAATGATTTAGATGATGAAACCTGTGGGAATTTGTACCAAGGGAAGTTAGATGACTCATTTTGCAACCTTTCGATAAATGCACTTTGCCACTATTACATACCCTGATTAAATTGTTACCAAAATGTATTTAATATTTTTTTTTCATGTAATAATATCATTTTTTTTCATGCAATATTTTTTTAAAAGTTTCAATCAAAGGGTTTCATCTCAACTCACTTACTATTCGTTTTCCCCTTCGTCTCCCGACATCCCGCGATTCAAATCGTGCTCCTACTTCAACTACTATGATAAATAATAACATGAAATAACTAGGCCACATCTAGCAATAATCTTTTTCTTTTTTTTTTTTTAATCCTGAATTAAATAACGTTTAATTCTTAGCCAAATTGAAGCATGTCACAGTACATCATGATTTATGATTTTATATGATTCAGACTCTGGAGAGGTAGGTTGGTATATTCCCGATGCAAACAAGTTATGAGAGAAAACACAGAAAAAGAAGGAACAGTGAGAAAGATAATAGAAGGGGCTGCAAGATCGTGTCATATATCATGAGAAGGTCTTGACAATCTATTATGGTTTTTGATGGAATAACATCGGAGAATGCTTTGAAGGAAGGATAATGAAATTTCTGATGTTTTCAAAACTAAATTTGCTTTCAGAAAATATATTTGAATATATAATGAAAATTATATTTCAACTTTTAAAATTAAAATTACTTTATAAATTTCTTCGGTGAAGCTATAAAAGTTTGAAATAACGAACTTTTGGAAAATTTGGAAATTTATATTTGAATACTTTGTCGACTGTTTTAAATTGATCAACCGAAATCTAATTCAGATTGTAAACTGTGTAGTTTTGACGCCTCTCGAAATCTGCTTCATTTTAATGGCTCAACAAGCAGGCCGCTCATCAGATGGTTGCTAGAGATTGGGAATCACTCTACAATAGTAGTAGGGATCACAAACCGTCGGGAAAACAGATTTGGACAATTTTTCCAAATTCTGGCAACCATGGCCTTTTTTAGTCTTTTAGCATTTTAATTTTATATTTAGTATTTTTTAGTCTTTTGACCATGACGTCACAAAGGTGCCTTAGGGTGTACCTATTATTTTACTTATGTACTTAATATTTTGTAAGTGTACTTAATGTGTGCACTTAAGTTATATATACCTTTATACATACCATATATTAATATAAATATATATATAAGTCTATATACTATATATACTATAGACTATATTAGATATTATATGCTGTATTTTATACGTAAAATATAATATATGGCTATATATTATATATTCACTATTCATAATAATAAAATAAGTGGAAAAGTATTGAGATAATACTTTATGAGTAGACCGTTACGAGATAATAAGAAGGGATTGAAAGTTGCTATAGCAATTTTGAACCCACTTATATATTTTTTTTTTATTACCTTGAGTGATTGTCTGGAATCACTTTTTTATTCCGTTGTTTCTCAAGTGGTGTGTATTTGTTTCGCGATTAGTGGCTCTTCTTTCCACAGAATGCTTCACAGAAGTGGGTCGCCACTTTTAAAAACTATCTTTATCCTACTGAGTGAGAGGATGAAGGGATAAGCCTGGTTACGCAACAAATTTATTCGATCGCATCGGACATAAAGTGCATAGATTTAAAAAGGAAAAAATACAAGGAAATAAATAATATATTTATACATATATATTAATATATATTTATATATATATATATAATATGTATATATATTATATATATATATATTATATATATATATATTATATATATTTTTCGATTATTTGAGTAATAAGTGAGTGAACAGAGCAGTTTAAAATCCTAAGACAATCTTAAGTGTGTATATTATAAGTTAGAATGGTTACAACAAGACTCTACAGGGGATGTAGACTGGATCCATATTTTTATAAACTATCAATAAAACTTTTAACGCATTTATAACTCCTAAATAAAATGCAAATTTGTACTTTAAGATAACTCGAGAAATTACAAATTTTAAATTTAAAAGCTTAAATAAAAAAATATTTGAGGAAGTCAAAAAAAAAAATATTTTTAAATATAAAATCATTGAATTTTTATAAACCAATAACTATATTTTCGCTTTGCGAGAACACGTGAGATACAAACTTTTAAATATAAAGTTTTAAAAAAAATATTTGGGGAAGCTAAAAAAAATTTTTTCAATAAAGAGAAATATTTTTATAAATTCCAAAGTTATGAAATTTTAGCTTTAAAATAACTCGCAAAATTACCAATTTTAAATATAAAAGTTTTAGGTAAAAATTTTCAAAGAGCAAAAAAATCTTTTAAATATAAAAAATCTTTGTGTTCTTTTATATACTTGAAAGAGTTTTCGTAATGTTGTCCAGTATCCTCGAAACATACAAATTTTAAATATAAAAAGTTTTAATAAAAATTTGGCGAAAGCCAAAAAATATTTTTTAAGATAGAAAATGCATTAGCATATTTTTAATAACTCCAAAAGTAATGGAATTATAGCTTTCAGATCACACGAAAAATTACAAATTTTTAATTGAAAGTTTAAAAAAAAAAAATTTTTTGGATGCGCCAAAAAAATATCTTAAATATGTAAAATCATAAGAATTTTTTTTAAATTCAAAAGTAATGAAATTTTTAGCTTTAAAATAATTGAAAAATTACAAATTTTAAATATAAAAGTTTAAGTAAAATATTTTTTGGAAGCCAAAAAAATATTTTTAATATAAACGTTTTTTGAACATTTTTTAATAACTTCAAAAGTAATGAATTCTATTTTAAAATAATCGTGAATTACATTTTAAATATAAAGTTTTAATTAAAAAATTTTGGAGAGCAAGAAAAATTATTTTTATAATAGAAAATCCTGTGAATTTCATTAAAAATTCAAAATTTTGAAATTTGTATTTTCAGATATCGTAAGAGATTACACAACAATTTTTAAAATATAAAAAGTTTTAAATAAAATATTTGGGGAAGCCAAAAAAATATTTTATAATAAAATCATTAGAATATTTTTATAAACTCCCAAAGTCATAATTTTAGCTTTAAAATAACTCGAAAATTACCAATTTCTAAATATAAAAGTTTAAGTAAAATCGAAATACAACGCCAAAAAAAAATATTTTTATATATAAAAACCTTTTGAATATTTTTATAAACTTCAAAAGTAATGAAATTCTGGTTTTAAAATAACTCGAGAAATTACAAATTTTAAATATAAAAGTTTAAATAAAACATTTGGGAGCCAAAAAAAATATTTTAAATATAAAAATTCATTTGATATTTTTTATAATTTCAAAGATGAAGCTGCACATATAAAAAAATTGACATGACCCAATTTTAAATATAAAGTTTTGGGTAAAATTTTTGGAGCCAAAAAAAATATTTTTAAATATAAAAATCTTTTGAATATTTTTATAAACTTCAAAAGTAATGAAATTCTAGTTTTAAAATAACTCGAGAAATTACAAATTTTAAATATAAAAGTTTAAATAAAAATATTTTTGGAAGCCATAAAATATTTTTAAATATAAAAATCATTAGAATATTTTTATAAACTCCAAAAGTAATGAAATTATGGCTTTAAGATAACACGAAAAATTACAAATTTTAAATATGAAAGTTTAAAAAAAAATATTTGGGGAAGCCAAAAAAAATATTTTTAAATATAAAAAAATCATTTGAACACATTTGTAACTCTCCAAAAAAGTGAAATCCATTCTTTGAGGATGCTCAAGAATTTACTAGTTTACAATTTTAAATATCAAAATTTTGTTTTATTGTATTTATTTATTTGTTTATTTTTTTTTTTAAATATCTGGAATTCAGTTGAAAACAGTTTTAAACTCCTAAAAGAATTGCCTTTTTCTTGTAGGAGAACTCTCAATTAATTTACCTAATATTAAATGTTAATAATTAATAATGAAGCAATCACTAATTAACTGTTATAAACAAAAAAAACTTTTAGTACATTGCTTAATATTAGCTATGCCGATGTTCACCAAGTTTAAAGAATTTACAGGGAAACAAAAAAATAAACCTTCTATGCAACATTCATAATCATAAATTCCGAAATGCACTTCAATCAATTTTTATTACACTATTTTAAAAAACAAAACAAAAATTTAAAAGGAGGCGATGTTGATAAATATTTTCAAATACTAAAAAAAAACTTTAAAAAAAATTGATTTATATTTGATGATTAAAAAAATATATATCTTTTCCGTACCACTAGAAACAAAGGAGCGTTTATTCGAAACGGTCCACTTCCACTAAAATTTTTTCCAAACTGATTTCCAACTTAGAATTAACGTCTGAAATTATGTGAAACTTTCTGAAAAAAAAGAGAGAAAAAAAGAAAATAAAAAGAAAAGAAGGCGAAGGAATATTCTTAAGTTTAATGACTCCCAGCTTGTTGTCCCAAAAAAAGAAAAAGAAAAAAACAAGAACATTCCGAAACCAAAACAAAAACACAAACAAAAAAAAGGAAAAAAAGAAGAAAACAAAGACAGTAAATTCGAGAAAATAGGTATCGGGTGTGAAGACCCTTTTGTTATAGTTTTGGGTAAAGTTGAAATCGCAAAATCCCCGAAAAAGATAAAGTCGAACCAAAACTATAATAAAATTTTATTTCTTAATTCTGGCTTTGTAGAAAATAAAACCCTGAAAATAAAACTAATTATCCATAACGAAAATGAAAAATAGGAAAACTATATAGGATAACAAAACATTTATAGCTCGGCTATAAAACTGTAAATAATAAGAAAAAAAAAAGAAACGAAAAAAATTTGCTATCTCCATATCTAAAGGAAAGATTTGTATCTCATCAATAAAAGTTGTAATTTCGAAGAAAATTTAAATTATTTTTGTAAAATGAGATTAGAGACGACGTTTGGCCTAAATAAATTTTAAGAGATTAAGATGGATGTACGATTGGCTTAGGAGGGAGAGGTTACTCTTGGGGTTTGGTCAGGGGGAGGAAGAATGAAAATGGTTTTAAAGATAATAAAAATAACCTTTGTATTGGTTCGTGTTATTTTCGACTTTTCATGTATTTATGTTAAATACGTGGAATTGTATTTCCACCGTAGTATTTTTATAGGTCGAATAGAGTCCCGGCCTTTCCCAAAAAAAGAATTATGGAGATTATTTTGAAATGGGTTGATTTGGATTGGAGTATATGGGTTCCAAGGGAGGATAGGATGGATGCGCAGGTTTAGGATTTTGTTCGGCAGCCCGTTGTACTACAGTATATTGGATAGTTGGAGCTGTTGGAACCGTTGTCATAGGTATAGATGTTGTAGAAGATGGTACTGTGTTTCTCGAGGAGGTAAGGAATTTCCGATAGATAATTAATAGTATAGTGAGGCATATTATGGTTAAAAGGATGGAAGATCCTGAAAGGGAGATGGCGTGAATGCTGAGCATTTGGTGTGTCTGCGTGGTTTGGTTTAATTAAAGCGTTTAAGGAAGAGTCTCAATGTATTGCTATTGGTTGTAAATGTAGGTTGGAAATGGGAGTAGTAATATTTGGAGTCAAATCGTTGGGTAGGATTGTGTAATCTGGAAGTTGAAAGTTGGGTGAAATCCATTTAGTGTGTATTGAAGAATGAGTCGGGTACTTGTAACTATAATCTTCGGAAACATAGTTACAACCGTGGGGGAGGCTAAAGAGGTTATCCGAAATTAAGTGTGGTGGTTGAAGAGGGCAAGAAATAGAGGCTACTGTTTTGGATGAAAGGGAGATAAGAGTTAGGTTGCCTACTTGTAGGAGGTATGGTTGTTTGTTTGGATAAGTCGAGTATTTGCAGGTGGTGTTTTTAATTTGAGCTAGAATAGAAGTTAGAATGCAATTCTTATTGTCGAAGGTTTGGACAGGGTTAGGAGGGAAACACAGATATATGGAGAGTGAGTGTTTGCAAATATCCGAGGACAGAGTATGACTGTATGTGTACTTTAGGGTTTTGTAATTTATAAAATAATATTGGTGAGAGGGATGTACTATAAGTCTCTCATAGGTGTTCTGAAAGGGAGTTGGGAAAGGTATAATTTGGTATGTTTCGTAAGGTGTTTCGGTTGAGAGAGGGATGATAGTGGAAATAATGTAATGATTTTGATAGTGGAGATATGTCCAAGTAAAGGAGAGAAATTGGTAGAAGTTTGTTGGGTTGAGTGGTATTATGGGTTGATCGGTGATTTGACTATTGTTGTATAGAAGATCATGCATGATTTCAAAGGTGTAAAGGTTTAGGGGAGTAGTGTGGTCTTGGGCTAGAGTCCATGTCTGTTGTACGGTGGAAATAAGCGTGTGTAGATTGTCTGCGATGGTTTTTTCCAGATTTAGGTATAGATTCAATTTCAGAATTTCTTGTTGAAGTTCAATGGAAGAAATAGAGGAATTTTAGTGTTGGGCCAATATGATAAGATTTTGCTTTAATGTGGAGAGAGTGTGGTGTTAGCGTGGGAGTTTTTTGATTTTATATATTGTGTTCGAGTGTCCTCTAATAAGTTTATTTTGGTGTTTTAGGCTTGGTATGTCCATGCTCACCTACATGCTGACTCGATCAAATAGAACATTCAATCGATACGATACTACACCGCCCTGGTAATGAAAAGTCCTCTTGTTCAGGTACTTAATGAGAGGTCTGGCGAACCATTCTTGTTGGTGACGATAATAACCAAGATCTATTTAAGACTATGTTGTGATTGTTTTATGGCTGTTCCATTATAATGTATGCAAAACGTTAATTTGGGTGACGGGTTAGAGTTAGGGAATGAAATACTATTGATAATCATGCTTTGAAATTATAGGTACGATAATTTCTCGATCAAATAATTATTTCTGCAATTGATATTGTTATTACATCTTTCATAATATTTTTCCATAGGGACATCTACATGTCAGATATGCAAGTATACGTAAAGCTATTTATAAACTTGCGTATGTCCCAGCTATATCTTGCGATGACAGACAACACTGAATGCATAGTTGTACTTTGAAAGTGTTTGGTCACTCTTTGAAGTGGTCCAGAGTAATTAAATTATGGCAAGGAGCGATCCAAAAAAGCTTGACACATTGGATGTCTGGAATCGAAAGAAGAAATATGATATGCATATTGCTATTAACATTTTGATTCATTTTCTTCCATTTTAACTCTAACCATTCCTATGCCTAATTGTATAACACTCTATTAATCTTTTTTTTCATTTCCGCCTTAAATAATGTTTCTTACTATTTGTTTTTTCATTTTTATTTTAACTTTTCTAGAGCTGTAGGAAGAGCTTTCGTATCGATAACATCTTTGAAGCTATACCTTTCTAACTGTTATTGTGTTTTCCACTATGTGACAATGTGACTGATCCCCTCAGGGGATGAAAGTAAATTCTTACATTAAAGAACGGTGGAGGTGTTGAGGGGATGACCTCTACCCTGAGGACATGACTGTTGGACGGGTGGTAATAAATATCTCTCCTTCGTCCTACTCAATAATTGTTGCCTTGTTGTTGTCTTAGTCCGCAAATGTGCGCATAGGCCATTGGACATGTTGGGGTTTCTAAAAGCACAAAGATGGTCTGTTATGATGGCATCGTTACTCTAGTCCATCAGGGGCGTTGGGGGAGACGGTTCTCTGTCTGTACGTTCCGTCGGAGGATTTCGGTTGGTCTCGTTTCAATGCAGTTCGCGAGCTCGGTGGTGGAAGGTCTAGGAGGGCTCTTCTCAAGGATACACCTATGGGGATGGGGAGGGCGGTTGCGGTGCTCTGTAAGGAGACATCTCTTGGTCGGTGGGAGGATGGAGCAATTTGAGAGCTGTTGGCAGTCGTCGGTGTCTGAGCGTCGTGCGGTGAGGAGCTTGTTCTGGTGAAATATAATCTTCATTTGGGAAAAACAACTTGGCTTCTTTGCTGCCTCATTCTCTGTGAATGACAGCAATCATGTAATGTGTTTTGGGACAGTCAGGTTTGGCATCATATTTGTGGTTGGTGTGAGGGTTGTGTTGAGGTTTGCGTGTGACGTGGGAGGTATATAGTGGTTGGGATGGAGTCAGGTACCATGGTTTCTGTGGGGTTGTTGCCTGTATGTGTTGTCTTTAGGGAGTTGTTTCTTTGTGGGTAGGTCGCCTTGTGGTTCTTGTTGTGTAATTGGGGTTGGTTGAATGTAGTATCAGACGTTCTTACAATAGTTGTCTTCTCTATGATGAATGTTTTGCTTGTATCTAGACATTGAAGTAAAAGTTTTATTATGATACCATCCTGTGACTAACGCCGTCCAAATTCCGGAAAAGTTTCGCATGCTTGTCTTGTTTTTGACGTCAAGATCGTCGCGACCTCTAAAAACCTATGTTTTTATCTTGTTTGATGAGAGGTTTTGGCAATTGTTTTTGAACTATTGTTTGTCTGTCTTCCACGTGAGTAAGTGTTCTCTAGCTTCTGATTATCTTATCAAATAATAGTACGGCTATCTCGTAAACGTAGTCGTTGATGTTTTATGTCGGAGTTGGTGATGGTGAAAGCGAACGAAGAGTAATTGGAACGGTCCCACGAGTAAACGTTTATTATATGTACAACAGACTAATGACGCGTATGTGCTCCAATTGGAAGCCGTTGTAATGGTTTGTAATTCGTAGCAGGTTTGGCGTGAACAGGAACGTACTTTCCTCAGTCCACTTCATGATTGCGTTGACGTAGTGTCTTAGATAGTTTGCCATCTTGTGGTTCTCCTTCCATACTAGGCAGCTTGCTTGCAGCACTGTCTGACCACAAATTACAGCTCTTCTTAATACGCCCATGGCGCGCATACAATTCTTTGAAGAGTCGTGGAAGTCGAAGCTCGGCAGCTCTTCATCAGAAATGTACTGTCTGGCAGTTGCAGTTGTCCTTACAGATCTCATTCTTTCCAGGAAGTAGCTGATGCAATGTCTCTTTGTGGTCTGTTGCTTTGCAGAGCCCGCCCCTACCGTTCACACTCGAATGTTAACAATATAGAAAGGTGCTCTCTCCTCATGCCACAGAATAATAACACTCTCTCACAATCTCGACCTGAACTTCCATATACACCTCCACCAGGAAACGAGCGCCTCAACGCACACAACCTCGATATTCTTATGCAAACCTCAAAACATTCGTGTCCAGCCAAACACAAAGACCACTCACAACAAATAGAGAGTCTAACACAAGCGACGTCAAGCTCTTGATATAGGAACGTTTTTTTCAGGAGAGGTTCCCTTCACTTTTTGGCCAACTAATGCGCCACAACCCGACACTCCACTAGTACCAAGTCATCATGACACTTAGAATATCAGCTCATAAAAAACTCTCTACACCAAACTGTACTTATCATCTCTCCTCAACCAATTCCCGGTTACGCTGCAGATCACCACCAAGATCGCACCGCGCCAACGAGACGACGTCACCGGAACCCCACTCACCAGATACGTACAATGTATATATCACGCTAATCTGACGGAAAACACCTCTCCTAAGAAACCATTATGCAATCTCACTGTCACTGCCTAGCACACAAACACGACCTCAAGTCTAAGAACATCATCATATCATAACATAAAACAATAATAAGTACTCATGCTCAGTGATGTCTTGAGAAGATCAAGAAGTTATTGTGCAGAAAGGAACTCCACTCTCGCACGAATCCTACAGTCACACACCCCACACACCCCCCAAACACCCAACTGATCTCATTCTCCGTGAAAACAATACTTCTATGTTCCCGATTGACAATGCTCTCACTCTCTTTCGCTGCACCATCGGTCATAGACGACAACCGACTGCACCACCAACACCCACAGCTACCAAACAATCAGTAGTATTTTCCTGGAACACATTGAGCCCATTTCTGGCAAACAACACAAAACCACGGCTTCCCGTAACTCTGGACTCAATGTTCAATAGACACTCTACTCCTAATCGTCTTTGTATATAACAGTTGGGTTAAAGTGTGAATAAATAATTCCAACGTTCTAATCTACACGACAACTGCTTGCTGTACTGATGAGCGAATTAGTGCGTTGCGTTGTCACGAACTCGATCGTGAAGGCTCACCCAAAAAAACCAACACCTCACAAAGACACACACGATTCCTCATTTATTAAGACCCGCGCCGAAAAACACAATCCAGACAAGAACTACTTCTTCCTACTATGGTACTATAGCAGCTTCCGACCTCAGACTAACTCAGAGCGAACTCAAGCTCATATCACAACAAAATAGAAGGACCAAACTCTTTTTCACTATACACAAATTCGTCACATCTCACGACTTGAACCACCTAGACTGACCTCCACGAACCACACAAACGTCCGCCGCCGGAAAACCTCTATGTCTCTGACAAAAAATACACTAACACACCTATATACGCCCACTCACAAGCGGAACATTCACATCTAGCAACCCCAAGACAAATCCACGCACAACCCCACCGCTCTCAACTCCACATCCCCACTTAATCGCAAAAGTGAGGACCAAGGCTACTCGATACCGATCTCCTCCGCAAAACCAACACACAAAACATAACTACTGCCGCCTCCTTCACACCGATACACACAACCACACTAACCCATGTAACTCAAATTACCGACCCACCGAAACACTCAGAAGAAGACCTCTTAAAATAAATCTCCAACACTCATCTCCAAAAACCCAACCAAAACTACCAACAGCACCCACCGACCTGTACTTCCCCATACACCAACAAATTTTCAAGCCGACCACCCTCCAACACCTCTCCTAAATACTAACTCGCTGTCTCACCCGACACTTACAACAAACGCAAACCAGAGCCCCTCCGAGAGAAGAAATACCCTCATATCCGCGGCAATGAAATTAACCAACACGCCCATCCCACCAACTACGGAAGAAGGAACGTGCGTTATACTCACATACACACACATAACACAACCTAGCCCCACTTAAAGACAATAATCCTTGATGAAAACACAAATCTTATCTCATTACGAAGGATTCGAAACTTTCTTCAAACAAGTCCTCCCATGTGTGACCTCACCCTATATTCCGAGTCCAAATAAGAGAACGTCCGTCTAAAGAAAGACTCTGCAGAGCCATCTCCCAAGAGATGGGATAATGCCATCTCCATTGTGCGGCTGAAAACAGACGGCGGAGGCGCGTTCGAGAGTCCAAAATTCAGCCTTGTTGGTGCATATTGCCCACGAGAGGTACGAAAGGCGAGGAGTGGCTGCGTTTTTTCGTCTATTTCTAGACAATGGTAGGCATCGAGGAGATCCAGGGATGTGAAGATGCGGCTCTTACCTAAAGTGGCTAAAATATCGTTAATGCATGGTAAGGGAAAGCGATCCAGTACCGTATGAGCATTAATGTGCCTATAATCCGCAACGATTCTAGGGGTGGATGAATTCTTTTTCGGAATGACCAAGAGAGGGCTGCAATGAGGGCTACTGATGGGTTTTATGTATCCTTTCTGTTGCGAGGTCTTGATCCATTCGTCTATCTGAGTTAGGTATTTATAGGGCAGACGATACTGCGGTCTATACAATACCTTTGGAGCATTTTCTTTCAGTGTTATTGAGAATTTCTGTAAGGGGCAGATTGGAACTTCGTCATCTTCGAGTGCTATTGCATCTTTGAAGTTCATTAAGAGGTCGAGTAATTCCTCTAATTGGTCTGGATTTTGTAAAGTCGCGCAATCTTCCTCTTGACCTTGGAATGAATTTTGGATAATTGTCTTAAAAGTTTTCCTGAGCTGTGTGGGTGATAAGCCTTTGGATGAAGTGGCTAGATTGACCTGCGATGTCTGTAAAGGTTGGTCCAGAACTATAATCGGATTTGCCATCGCTATTTGTGTGTTCTTAGTGAGTGTGTGTGGGGAGGCGTTCATGTTTATGATATCTATCAAAATTTGACCGTCCGTGGAAGCACTAAGGACGCTTCCCGCGAAGAGACCGCTGCTTATGGAAGTTTTTTCTGTGGTAAGTATTATGTTATCTGGGGGAGAGGTGTTTGCTGGTGAAGAAGCCTTCACCGAGAGGGTGGTTTTAGAATAAGGAGTTAGTTCAGTGTCGTTTAAAATGGACAGATTGTAGTGAGTGTCTGTGTCTATTAACAGATTGTTTGCTGTGTGTATTTCATTGGAATAAAGTGGGGGAGTTTCTGAGGTGTTGGAGTGTATATTCGGTGTTTTCTTTTTGTTAGGATATTGGTGGGTCAATGGTATAGAGATTTCATCAGTATTGGATTTTACTAAAATTTTGTTTTCGTGTGTTTTAAAATTTATGTTGGGATTGTTAAGGAAGTTAGTACCTAAAAGGAATGGGGATGTAAAGCCACAGAGGTCGTCAGCTATAACTATGAAATTAATTGGTATTCGTGTGCCTTTTAAGTTCATGGTGAGAATTACTGTACCTAGTTGATGAAATTTTGAACCTGTGATTGATTTTAGAGTAATAGGGGAGGGTGTAAGTGTTATCTCTTCGTGAAAGGTGTTTTGGAGTTCCCCTATAAGGGATTGTTTACAAAGTGAGCTATTTGATCCACTGTCGATCAAGCATTGTTTGTTGTATAATACCATATTGTTGTACTCTATGTCAGTTTGTAGGAAATACGCTGGGCCAATGAGTGGGAAATTTTCTTGAGAATTGTTGAGTAGTATTTTACTATCATTTATAAAATTGGAAGAGAGTGTTATTTCATGTAGGGAGATATCGGTGGGTTGAGAGAGATGTTGAGCGGTAGGTAGAGCGTGAGGTGTTGTGAGTTGTCTCTCATGAATATGAATAGGGGTGTTATCTAGAGTGTTGCTGATACTGTCTGGGGTAATGAGCGTTGTGGAAGTTATTGGGGTTTCTTCTTGTATATCTGGTTCTAAATGGTTTGTGTAGTTTCCTGGAAGAGAATGGTTAGGGTGTGAGTAGGTAAGATAAATTTTATCGTCGGTGATGAGGTCAGTTGGTGTTGTTTAGTCATGATCATCTTTTCCATTATTGTTTTGATTAGATGTAAGTGGAGGAGGAGAGGGTGTAGGTATGGTTAGGAATGGGTTTTTAGAAATTAGATTGGGGTTTTCGGTAAGAGAAGATACTATTGGGGATTGTGTATACGCGTCAATATGTACTAGAGGTGTAGTTAGCTGTGGTGGAGGGGTGAATGGGTTAAGAGAAGTGTTATTATAGAGAATAGGCATAGCATTTGTTGTTGGTGCAAGTGTAGGAGTATTGTTCTCTACTATGTTGGTGGCGGATATAGTACTGGTAAGGAATGGGTTAGTAGAGCTTAAAGCGTTGATGTTTGAAGTAAGTGGAGTGGTTGGAGTTTGAGTCTGAATATCACTATCTCTTAGATGTGTTTTAGATGTAAGGGAGTGAATGAATGGATTTTTGTTGTCCATAGTGTGAGATACTGCACTAGAAGATGTTATTAGAGCATGCGAAGCACTAGTAGTGTCTACTGGGGGTGTGTGAAAAGATGGCATGGGAAGAAAGGGATTTTGAGCATTCATACCATAAATTATAGGAATAGGGGATGCTGTAAGAGCCTGCGAAGAGACTGTGGTGTTTATCGTTTCCATGTTAAACGATGACTTAGAGAGAAAAGGATTTGGGGAATCCAAAAGGTAGGAGGAGGGAGTGGAAACAGCTTCGTGACTACGTAAGGCGTTATTGTTATCAACAAAGAGTGGTGAAGTTTGTGGGGGAGAACAGAATGGATTGTTAGAGTTCAAAGTGTAAGCAGTGGTAGAGGAATGCAAAGCGCTATCTACTAATTGAGAATTAAGCAAAACAGTTTGAGTAAATGGGTTAGTGGTAGAGGTGGAGAGAGGCTGCAGAGCATGCTTAGAGGCGGAAGGAGTTGAGGAAAGAGTTGTATGGAAATCTTTATCAAAAAGGTACTTACTATTGTTCCCTGTGGTTTCTGACTCTTGATTGTTAAAGTTTTTATTTAACTCTTTACCCTGAGGGGGATATTCTATATTGTAAGCGTTTTGTAAATTAATGCTATTAGCTAGATTACCTTTAATCTCATTCATATCAATCCTATGGATGATCGTATTTCGATCCATTTCTGAAAAAGCTAAGTTATTACAACATTCGTCCACTTTCTCACATACATTCTCATTCATGATATTGTTTCCTTTATTGTATGTAAATAAGTTACCAGATTTTATAAATAATGTTTTGCTTTTATGATTATTATATAAGAAATCATTATTATTATACCCATTGAGAACATTTGAAGCCCGCTGCCCATAACCTTCAGACTCCGAAAAGAAGTCTGTATCAATATTGTTAATATTTATTTTATTACTATCATTATAGATCAGATTTCTATATTTATCATTACAATTGGTAGATATTTCTAAAGTATCAGTAAAACAGGTTTTAATGAGAACTTCCTCTGAGACACTATGAGGAGTAGAGTTATTAATGGGAAGGGGGGAAACTAGAGGAAGAGGAGAGTTACAATTAGAATAACTGGGAATGTGCATGGGGGTTTGGAGAAATTACTGCCTCTATTTGCCTGCTGTGGTTGTTGATTCCACGGTTTTATTCCAGTATAGTTGTGGCGGTGTATGCCCGAACCTTTCCAAGTATTGTTTAAAATCGCCTGTTTAATTTCAGGTGTGATGGGAGCGTTCTTTCGAAATCCCTTTTTATCGTTGGGATTCCATTTTGTGTTTCTACAATTGTTTGTGGACCCGCGCTTATGTGATTGGTTGCAATGTCGACAATAGGGGGAGAAAGGGCATTCACTTGTGGAGTGCATGAAGCGTTCACAATGGAAGCATGCCTGAGCAAGATGTTGTGGGGCAGGAGTAGGTCCTTTGGAATTATCATCGGTTTGGGAGGTTGGTAAGAATGGTGGTACCTATTTGGTTGAGGGGTTTTCTGTGGTTCGGGTTTTTATATAAAATTGCTTCAATAGTTCTGTGTAAAAGGTTTATCAAAGTTCACATTAGTAGTTTGTGCTGACTTTCGGTGAGGAACTCGTAATGTACCCGCTGACTTTTGGAGGAACTTATTGACCTGGCCCGAGATAGGCAAATCATAGTCATATAATTTTTCGAAATCCCTTTTAAGTTTATCAGGTTTTTCAGGTAACTGGGAAAAGATATGGGCGAATGTTATGGCATTAATCGTTTTGTCGGAAGGCTGGGAATTTGAATCCAATTTGGCAAGAGCGTCAAAGAAATCAGTATAGAGCCTGTTGAGTTTCAGAGATGCCGAGGAGAGAGAATATGAGACATCCCATTTGAAAGACTGGATTCGAGACATAGCATCGAAAATAGTGAGAGGGTCGTCTGGAGATTCGCCTTCCACTGACGAATTGAAGGACCAGTCCACACATCATTTATACGACCGGTGAGCAGTAGTTCCGGTTTGCTAACTTGCGTGATGGTGGTGATGGTGTTGGTGACTGGTGATGGGGGAGGTGTACCAGCATCGTCTCCCGCCATATTGAAAATTAATGTGATAATAAATGTAGAAAGTGTAAAAGTAGACCGTTAATGTGATTATAAGAAGGGATTGAAAGTTGCTATAGCAATTTTGAACCCACTTATATCTTTTTTTTTTATTACCTTGAGTGATTGTCTGGAATCACTTTTTATTCCGTTGTTTCTCAAGTGGTGTGTAATGGTTTCGCGATTAGTGGCTCTTCTTTCCACAGGATGCTTCACAGAAGTGGGTTGCCACTTTTAATTTATCTTATCCTACTGAGTGAGAGGATGAAGGTAAAAGCCTGGTTGCACGACAAATTTATTCGATCGCATCTGACATAAAGATCATATATTTTTATACCAAATTACACACCTGAATAAAAAAAAATATATACAATTATTATTAGTAATATTGAAGGAACAGAGCCTTTAAAATCCTAAGACACTCAAGTTGTAATTAAATTAGAATGGTTACAACAAAATTTTCTAAAAATAGATGTAACCAGAAAAATATTGTTAACTATCAATAAAACCTTTTAACGCATTTATAACTCCTAAATAAAATGAAATTTGTACTTTAAGATAACTCGAGAAATTACAAATTTTAAATTTAAAAGCTTAAATAAAAATATTTGAGGAAGTTAAAAAAAATATTTTTAAATATAAAAATCATTGGACTGTTTTTATAAACTCCTAAAGTAATGAAATTTTAGCTTCAAGATAAATCGAGAAATTACAAAATTTTAAATATAAAAGTTTAAATAAAAATATTTGGGGAAGCCAAAAAAATATTTTTAATAATAAAAAAATATCATTAGAATATTTTTATAAACTCCAAAAGTAATGAAATTTTAGCTTTAAGATAACACGAGATATTACAAATTTTAAATATAAAAGTTTAAAAAAAATATTTGGGGAAGCCAAAAAATATTTTTAAACATAAAAATCAGTTGAATATTTTATAAATTTCAAAAGTAATGAAATTCTAGTTTTAAAGAACTGAGAACAATTTAAATATAAAAGTTTAGTAACAAGTATTTGGGGAAGCCAAAAAATATTTTTAAATATAAAACCTTTTGAATATTTTTATAAACTTCAAAGTAATGAAATTTTAGTTTTAAAATAACTAGAGAAATTACAAATTTTAAATATAATAGTATAAATAAAAGCATTTAAAGCCAAAAAATATTTTTAATAATAAAAATCATTAGAATATTTTTATAAACTCCAAAAGTAATGAAATTTTAGCTTTAAGATAACACGATAGGTATATATTTAAATATAAAGGTTTAAAAGTGTTTTGGAAGTTAAAATATATTTTCTAAATATAAAAATCAGTCCATTATTTTTATAAAATCTAAAAGTAATGAAATTTTTGTTTTAATAATTCGAATAATTACAAATTTTAAATATAAAAGTTTAAGAAAATAAAAATTTGGAAGCCAAAAAAATATTTTTAAATAAAAATCTTTCTTGAAATATTTTTATAAACTTCAAAAGTAATGAAATTCTAGTTTAAAGCAACCGCGTAATTTAATTTAGATCTAACTTTTATTTCAAACATTATCGAAATAAAAATATTTTTGAAAATAAGAGCTTTGAATAATTTTCTGAAAACGAAAGTATTGAAAATTTCGTTTGAAATAACGTGAGAAATTACAAATTTTAAATATAAAGTTTAAATAAAATATTTGGGGAAGCCAAAAAATATTTTTAATAATAAAAAATCATTAGAATATTTTTTTTATAAACTCCAAAAGTAATGAAATTTAGCTTTAAGATAACACGAGATATTACAAATTTTAAATATAAAAAGTTTAAAAATATTTTTGGACAAGCCAAAAATATTTTTAATATAAAAATCAGTTGAATAATTTTATAAATTCCAAAAGTCATATGCATAATAATTGGTAAGGCATTTTAAATTGTCAGTATTAAAGCTTCACAAAAATAATGTTTAAATTTTTACAAAATTTTTAAATAAAAAAATCTTTCGAATATAGTGATTGCTTCTAAAGTTATTTAGATTTATTTTTAAAGTCGAAACTGAGAAAAAAAAATTGAAGGATAAAAAGTTTAAGTAAATGTAAAATGAACCAAAAAAATTAGTAAATATAAAAACCTTTGAATATTTTTATAAACTTCAAAGTAACGAAGTTCTAGGTGAAAAATAATCCATCGATTCGAAATTATAAAGTTAAATAAAAAAGATAATAAAATATCTTTAAAAATGCTAAACAAACTTCTAAATAATAAAATGATTAGAATATTTTTATAAATTCAAAATGTAATTGAAATTACTAAAATTATAAACATTAAAATATTTCCAAAGGCATTTAAACATAAAGTTAAAAAGGTCTCCATCTAAACTTTAAATAGTAAAATTCATTTGAATACATATGTAACTCTCCAAAAAAGTGAAATCCATTCTTTGAGGATGCTCAAGAATTTACTAGATTAATATTTTACATATCAAATTTTTAAAAATGAGGCAACTTTAAAAAAAATATTTTTTTCCAAAAGTCAAGCTTCATGTTAAATTAAATTTTAACTAATAAAATTGAAATAAATATTTTGATGAAGCTCAAGAGTTAACTAGATTAAAATTTTAAATATCAAAATTTTAAAAATGAGAAAACTAAAAAAAATAATTTTTTTTCCAAACTCAAGCCTCATGTTAAGTTAATTTATCAAAAAAAATGAAACAAATTCTCTGCGGAAGTTTAAGAATGAACTAGTTTACAATATTAAATATCCAAGTTTTGTTCTTAATTCATTTGAAAACATTTTTAAACTCCTAAAAGAATTGCCTTTTTTCTTGGAGGAGAGCGCACAAATTATTTACCCAATATTTAATGTTAATAATTAATAATGAACCAACCAATAATTAACTGTTAAAAAAAACTTTTATACATTGCTTAATTTTAGCTAGGCAGATGTTCACCAAGTTTAAAGAATTTACAGAGAAACCAAAAAAAATAAAACTTTTATGCAACATTCATAATTATCAATTCCTAAAAGCACTTAAATTAAATTTTTTTTATTATTTTTTTTTTTTTTACGTTATTTAAAACTAAAAAAATTTAAAAGGATGGAACGTTAATAAATATTTCAAAATAAAACTTTTAAAAAAAAATTTGATTTATATTAGATGATTAAAAAAAAATATCTATCTTTTCCGTACCACTAGAAACAAGGAGCGTTTGTTCGAAACGGTCCACTTTTACTAAAATCTTTTCCAAACTGATTTCCTACTTTCTGTGACTAAAAAAAATGAAAAAAAAAAAATAAAAAGAAAAGAAGGCGAAGGAATATTCTTAAGTTTTATGACTCCCACTTGTTGTCCCAAAAGGAAAAAAAAGAAAAAGAAGACAAGAACATTCCGAAAACAAAACAAAAACACAAACCAAAAAAAAGAAAAACAAGAAAAAAAAACAAAGACAGTAAATTCGAGAAATAGGTATCGGGTGTGAATATCCTTTTGTTATCGTTTTGGGTAAAGTTGAAATCGCAAAATCCCCGAAAAAGATGGTCGAACCAAAACTATAATAAAATTTTATTTTCTTAACTCGGGGTTTGTAGAAAATAGAGAAATAAAACCGATTTATCCAGCATGAAAAAAAGAAAAATTGGAAAAACTATATATATATAGGATACCAAAACCTTTATAGCTCGGCTATAAAACTGTAAATAATAAGAGAAAAGGAAACGAAAATAATTATATCTCCATATCTAAAGATTTTTTTGGTTCTCATCAATAAAAGTTTTAAATTTGAAGAAAATTTAAACTGTGTTGTAAAAGGAGATTAGAGACGGCGATTTACCGAAATAAATTTTAAGAGATTAAGATGGGTGTACGGTTGGCTTAGGAGGGAGAGGTTAAGTTTGGGGTATAGGCAGGGGGGAGGAGGAATGAAAATGATTTTAAAGAAAAAAAATAACCTTTGTATTAATTCGTGTTATTTTCAACTTTTCACGTATTTATCTTAAATACGTGGAATCGTCTATTGACCGTAGTATTTTTATAGGTCTAATATATATATATATATATATATGTATATATATATATATATATATATATATATATATATATATATATATATAGATATATATATATATATATATATATATATATATATATATATATATATATATATATATATATAT
>JABUQX010071874.1:22500-26351 GCA_015478945.1 Trachelipus rathkii | reverse complement strand
GCTGAAATGAGGACCAATCACAGTGTTCGTATGAGAGGATGTGATTTTTGATGTCTCTGCTTCGTCAGTAGTCCCCCTTTCTTCGTTATTTTGTTCAACATTTTTGATATCATTATTTAACAGATATTCCTCTAGCGGATTTTTCTTTTTTGTTATTAATTTGAAAGAAACTTTGTAACTAGTTAATAAATTTAGACTTCTAATTTCACGAATATTGAAGTTTTTATCGTCATTTGCTCTTTTATATTTGTTTATGAGTTCACGGCAGTTGGTTTCTATATCAATATTTTTATTGGTGAGGAGATATCCGTACTTCTTGAAGACTTTCGTTAAGCAGACTAATAGGCGATTTGCTTCGTCATAATTTCTTTCAGTAGGCGAAAGAATTGAACTATAAAAGGCAATTGGAAGATCGTCTGCGCCAGTAGTGGATAAAATAACAGCAGCTGCAGATACATTTGTGGTATGTATGATAATTTTGTAATTAGAAGAGGTGCCGGGATAAGCAAGTACAGAAGCATTTTCAACAGCATTTTTAATATCTTTGAAGGCTTTCTCTGCAGTTGAATTCCAACAGACGCGGCGGTTGGAATACGGTTTACCTTTCAAAAACAGATTTAGGGGTGCTGTTATTTCAGAAAATAATGGGACGCTGCTGCGGTAAAAGCTTACTCGGCCCAGAAAAGATCTTAATTCTTTGATGGTCCTGGGCTTCGGGGTGTCTAAGATATCCCCAATTTTCTCCGCGATTAGGTCTTATACCATTTTCATTGACCGTATATCCCAAGTATTCAATCTCTTTTTTGGCAATTTGGCATTTTGTGGGATTTAAACTTATATTCAGATAACTTAACCTCTTCAATACCTTCTCCAGGAGGATTTTGTGCTCATCCTCGGTCTTTGTGTGAATCAATATATCATCCATATAGGCCTGCGTATTCGGTAGGCCTTGTAGGACTGTATCAATGTAAGCTTGAAAGATAAAGGGGGAGGACACATAGCCCATTGGAAGGTTCCTGTAGGTGAACGATCCGACGTTTGAAGTGATGGTAAAGTACTTCTGTGAGTCGGGGTCCAATGGCACTGAGTAGAAGGCCTGCGTCACGTCAAGTTTGGTGAAAAGACGGCTCCCCTGCAGGTTGGAGATGGCGTCCTGCAGATGCGGAAGTCCATAGATTCCTATCTCAGCTCTTTTGTTCAATTCTCTAAAATCGAGATTATTCTGACTCGATTTTCGCTTTTCTGGAGAACACTCATGGGAAAAGACCAGGGTGAGTTGCTGCGGCGCAGGACTCCTGTGGCTACGAGGTTGTCAAGTTCTGCTTTTGTTTGACGCATAAAGTCTTATGGGGACCCTCCTGGCCTAAGGAAACGCGGGTCCTTATGTGTATTTTGTAAGAATAAAAGCGTGGGCCACCAGTTCTATAATACTCTCATTGGAAATAATAAAGCGCTTCTCGTCAGTAGTTATTGGCCGTCCTCAGCTATTAATGCTGTGCTGGGTTTTCCTTATTTTTATTTTATATTTATCAAAGATTTCATTCCACCTTTTTTCTTGTTTCAATTTTTTATGCTTAGTGTTTTCTGCCGGAGAATAAGGGATTTACAAAATAATTCTGGAATAGTCGATAACAATTCATTAAAAATTTACAAGAACTAAAGCAGGTAAACATGCCACAGGCGAGAGGAGAGAGAGAGAGATTGAAGAGGAATGGAGAGAGAACATCATTAATATTAAAATTCATATTTCTACTCAAATTTAAGGTATTTTTCGTAACTTGATCTAATAACAAATCTTCTTTAAAATTAATGCCCATCTCAAAATTCTTTAAAAATGTTAATCCTAAAATATTGGTACTTACATTAGCTATATAAAAAGTATCCCTATATTTACGCCCCAATCCCAGATCGATTTCAATATTTTTAATACCATAGACTGCAATTTTTGAGTTGTTAGCTGCAAGTAGGTAACCTACTGGCGCTTTTTGATGGTCATTATTATTGTAAGATAAAATATTGTGTACAGATCCGCAGTCTAACAAATAATCGATCTTATTTGAAGTGTGTCATAGACTATATACAAGTTCAAATTGTCAATCTTGCAAACCCTATTGTCTCCCTCAACAGCGGCTGTAACTATCTCACTGCTTAAGCAGCGCTCGTCATTAGCACTAAAATCAGTTGGGTCTGACAGGATATTTGCTTCATTGCTTCCATTCTCCCTTGTATTATCTATAACACCCCTCCCCCCCTTTAATAAATTTGATTTAAAAAAGACGTATCCCACATGCGATGGATTGACAGTAGTAATAAAATGATTATTTTGTACATTACCAAAATCGTTTGAAACATTTGTTTCGAGACCTTCTTTGACATCAGTATTTATTTAAATATTAATATTTTTATTTATTAGATATATTTTTGTTTTGTGGACTACTACTACTTTTCATATTTAAATTTTTAAAGTTCTTTAAACTAGAAGGATCATGCATTCCTTGTAACATTTGTTGAATTGAATAGGTTCATTTGAATAAAGTTTTTTATTTATTGTTCATTGTTTTCATTTTATGTTATTTTTAATGGATTTATAGGTTTCCGTTTGTGGTAGTGCGTTAGTTGTATCTACATTTTGTATTACAATTTCTGGATCAATATCGTTCATATTTGTTTAATTAATAATATTAGTTTCAACCTATGTTCTTGGTTCTATCTATTATTTTATTATTATTTTTATTATTATTATTCAGGAGTAGTAGTAGTAGTAGTATTTTTTGCCTATTTATTTTTTAATGTTAAGTAGAAGTTATTATGATGATATAATTTTTATTGTACATTCACCAGCACTTAGTTATTTCGTAAGTTTATTTCATTAATCACTGCACTGTTTGTAATAGGGTCATTTATCACTTGGATGGTATTATTAAATCTCACTTTTCTATTGTGAGTATGCTTTTCACGGCTGCTATTTGATGGTAAATTTCGCAGCCTTGTTAGCAGTTTTCCGACGATGATGGGACATTTTTCTGGTTATTACCATATATTAATGGATACATAGGACACTCACTGCTCTCACATTTAAAGGCTTTGAAGAGATCGAGCATGATAAAAACATAATTGATTGACAGCGTTATTAAATGCTTTGCTGTACCCATTCGTATCTGATTCTGAGTAGCGTGACCTACTTTTCTCGCGTGTCCTATTTCCTCTCTCAGCTGAGTTCGCTTGGTTTTTAATGAACAGCTGAAAGTCGTGTGCGAGCTCGGTCACAATTCTTTGTGAGGTTGGCCATCTGGTGGGCGATTTGACCTTCACTGCTGCTCTCAGTTTCATGTTTGCGCTCTTGGTTTCGCGCGCCGAGAAGAGGGTAGGCGGAGTCTGTTTCTCTTGTGTCTGTTCTATTACGCACAGAATTCACAGAGCCCCAAGTCTGTTCTTCGTTTGGTTGATGATAATTTCTTCCTTTTCGAACAAAATTCTTATAAAGATCATCTGAAACTTTGACCATTCTTATAAGGTCATTTTCTTCGGCTAATGAATACACGGACATTTGGATATTTTGAGGCATCTGCTCTAAGAAGAGGTCTATATGGCAAATTTGGGGTTGTGTTCTACCAACACATCGAAGCTTTTGTTCCCCAATACCCCCTTGACTCGATGGAGATATTCACTGGGCAATTCATCGGGTCTCATGCCCTGTTTAAAGACATCGCGGATTCGATTTCTCAAGGCTGGAAGGTAAACTTCTTCGATGTTTTGTAATAGCTGACGATAAGCGTCATTTTTAAGAGGGAATGTGATTTTGGAGACCAAATTTGTAGGCAAAATCGGAGCCAACAAACGAACACGTTCGT
>JABUQX010071874.1:15000-17500 GCA_015478945.1 Trachelipus rathkii | reverse complement strand
AAAAAAAAAACAATTGTCCGTATATTTGATAAAAATCGTCGACATTAAGCTCCCACCGAAGAGAAGGGAAAAAAAAAAGTTTATTGAAGACTATGTTTATAGTATTGCAATAAAAAAGAAAATATATGAAGGCCTCCATTCTTCCAGGAGATATGGATGACGACAAAAAAAATGGCTTACTTAAGATACAACCCCTGTAACCTCAACCCATTAAAGTCTCAGTCGCGTTTGTAGGACGCTCTAAATTCTCAAATGATGAATAGCATATAAGATACTGAATACTCCGTTTCCATCGTGCTAATCTAACCCTTTGAATTGTTTGGATAGTAGACCATTCAAAGAATAACAATTGTTTAGCTCAACCAACAATAAATACCCCCCTTCGAAGGGAACGTGGTCTCTGGGAACGCCCCTTCGACTCCCCGAAAAGAAAGGGATGGTTGAGTATGAAAAAAGAGATTGTCATTCCTTCATATTCAAGGGAAATATATAAAAGGGGTTATCACCTCTTTAAAGTCCCAGGAATTTCTCCATACGACGTAATCATATCGCGTCATACGCCCATCCAAACGTCTAGGGAAACGTGACTAACAAGAAGGGGTTTTAGGATAATTCAGTTCTTAAAGTGAGATATGATAAAAAAATGAACGTCCTACAATTGCCCTGAAAGCTTCGAAAGGTTTGTAGGCTACAGCGAGCTTAAAATATTAGGTTTGTACCATGTTTAACGCAAATGTCATCCAACTCCCCCCGAGTACAAGGAAGCCAAGATAAAAGTTCTACAGTTGTGTCTATGGAGCACAAGATAAAAGACGTTACTGCGCAGTGTACGTAATGTCTAATTGTAGAACATTTGTATGTTATGTCAAAGGACACAAAAAAAAAATGTTTCGACTATTCTTCATCTGAAAGAATAGCCTTAATGCGTTGTTTCGCTAGAATGTGAGCTTGACGTGTAGTTCTCTCCGGTTGGGAACCCAATGTCGAGGTAGGTTCCTCTAAAGAGGACGCGTCATCTAAATTAAAAATATTAGAATGGATTTCTAAAGGGTATAGATGCACTATAGCTCGAGTGATCTCCCCATTCTTTGTATTTAATGAAACTGATCGGACGTACCCATCAGGAGAAGTGTGAAGGGTTTTTACTATGCCTAATTTCCATTTCAAACGAGGACCATCATCCTCCACCAAGACTACATCACCGATAGCAATGTTAGGATGGCCAGAAACATTCCAAGATTGCTTAAGATTAAGTAAATAGTCCTTACTCCATGCACACTGGAATTTGGAAATAAGCGAAAGCGTATACCGATACCTCTTATTTAATTTAACCGGGTCTCGGTAAGTAGTGTCCGACTCTAAAAGCTCTTCTGGAATAGGAAGAGTGTTAAGTTTATAACCCACGAGTAGGTGTGAAGGTGTCAGAGGCTCCTCGCAATGAAGCTCGTCTCCTTCCTCTTCTTCTGGTGCACTGGAAGGAAACTGCTGTTTCTCCACCTCCTCTTCATCGCTAAGTTCGGACGGAAGATGTTCCGCTCCGATTTCTTCTTCGCGTTTTGTGGAGGAGGGGTGGTGCTCCTTATTGAAGGGAATTGTTTCGGGTCTAAAATCGTCATAGAGACGAACTTCGGTCCGATACGTTGAAACGACCGAAACCTGTGACTCAGAATCTCTGGAAACAAAGGGTAATTCCCCCCAAATTAATTTTCCAACGTTGGTATCCATCAGGTTGATTCCGCGGAAAGTCTCATATGACTTCAAAAATTGGGGAAGAGCGTCCGAGCCAAGAAGAATCCCTATATCTGTCACGGTATTTCCAGTGGGATAAGGGTTGGCTAATTTGACATGATGTCTACGTAGCATCCTTGTTGTCTTGACCAATCCAGGGATATGAATATCTGTGGGAAGGTGATCAACAACGATAGCAGAGATGGGAATGGTGCCATCTTCCGTCTTAATTTTTAAAGTCACGACATCACGCAACATGGCGGGGCCATTTTGATTGATGCCGTTAATAGCTATACGAATTTTGGAGTGAGGAACACATTGCAATGCTCTCACCACCGAGCGAGATACGAGACTGCGTTGCGAGGCTTGATCATAAAGCGCTCTTACAAGTATAGTCTTGTCTCCTTTATAAACGGATAAGTCTGCTAATGGTAAAGCAACTCCTCTATTTGCTGAGAGGAGTGTTGTCACATTCGAAGTCTCCTGAGGAGGAGACGCGGGTTGTGTCTGTGGGGAAACGTTTGCCCTCTGGCTCTGGTTTCCATTTTGACGACAGAACACTACATGATGATCTGTTGCCTGACACTTAAAACAAGGCCTTTGGTTTTTGCAATTAGAGGTGGTGTGGTTCTGAGCCAAACATCTTTCACACCAACCTTGGGCCTTAACAACCTGTTGTCTCAATTCTGGTGTCGGAAGCAAGACACACTCCGAAGGATAATGCGGTCCTTTACAAAATCTACATATTATGACTTTATCCCCAGTATTCTGA
>JABUQX010071874.1:0-10000 GCA_015478945.1 Trachelipus rathkii | reverse complement strand
AAACGAAGGAATTTATATAACATGAACCCGTTTTTTATTTTCTCTTTTCAGCTGATTAATTGAGGTCTCTCTTTCATTATTTTTATTTTTATATTGTAGCTACTTAAAGAATCTTCTTTTTGTAAATTGTAATCATGTTAAAACATAAAAGCTAAGTAGCTAAACTTTGTTAATACTTTAACTTGGAAAATGAAATGTGAAAATTTTCTAATAAAGTAAAAACAGCAAAATGAAATATCGAAAATTTGCAACTATTATACTTAGAGAAACAATTTTTAATTTATAAAATAAATAATATATTGGGAACAACCAAATATGAAATAAAATGACTAAGTATTGGTTGTACAGGAAATGCAATCCTGAGTTGCCTAGCAGTACAGGGAATGCAATCCTTATTACTGTGTATTTAATTATTTTAATTAAAGTATCGGTATCGCACTAAAAAATAGATATCGACCTCTTTTCTGGTATCGGTACATCTCTGATAATATAATATATATATAATATATATTATATATATATATATATATATATATATATATATATATATATATATATATATATATATATATTATATATATATATTATATATATATATATATATATATATACTATATATATTATATATATGTATAAATTATATTATATATATATATATATATATAATATAAGGGTTGGCCGAGCACAGGATTTTTGCGTACCGCACCAGGAAGGGTCGTGGCATTAAGCACCGCACGCACGCACCAACCGTCATCTAAAACCACAAACCGCTCTTGGCATGCGCACCAACACCCGCATCGAAGAGCGAATCACAGCTCACCAGCACCGATATATATATATATATAATATATATATATATATATATAATATATATATTATATACTATATATAATATATATATATTATTATATATATGGGAGGGAACTCTAGCGCTCCCCAAGTGATGAGATTACCCACCATTGTGCATATGTGGAGCCTTAGAGTATATCCCATGTCACTCCAGCCCCCAATGGTTCTCCCCTTTTTCGCTCATATCCACATTTTTCTTACATTGAGTAAAGCTCTCCTTTATCACGCACCATAAAATACAGTTACAGACAACATTTACCTTTTAAAAAGGAAATAAAAAATGGCAGCCACGTGATTAATCTCGGAGAAACCTTTAGGGGTGGCTTCTAAAAATAACCCCTTATCCACCCCTACCCTCATCACCATTAAAGGCCATTGACGGCCTCCGGTGATGAAGCTGGTGCCGTCACCTAATTGTCGGCCTGTTTTGATCTACGGTCCCCTTTCTTCATAAATTTCTGCAACCTTCTCGGTTTTAAATCTAATTTTCATTTTGATCACCTCTCCTCCCCTAGACCTCATCTCTTATTCTTAACCAAAACTTAGGTTTTTAAGCGTTCTGACTTCAAACTCTGCTCTATTGACTCCTACTATCTCTTTCCTCAATTTTCAGCCAAACGTAGTTGTGCCAATGTTTCTCGTGTTTGACACTCCTGATTTAGAGTCTGTAATATGTGATATGCTTCCTTTTTTAATGTACTACAACTTAATTTTAGAGTCTCAAAAGCGTATTTGTCATATAGAATGTTAGTATATAAATATAATAATAATAAGTTTAATTTTCGGTGAAATTTTATGAATCGTATGGGTACATGGAATGTCAGAGGAATAAATGTTGAGGAGAAGAGGAGAGAGGTGATGGATGTATTTAGAAAGGGCAAATTTGATTTGCTCGCTGTGACTGAAACAAAGATGAAAGGAAACGGTGAAAATAAGTAGTGTGGTGTGAAATGTGTGTGTGCTGGTGTGGAAATGAATGAGAGAGGGAGAGAAGGAGTTGCAGTTTTGATGAGTGACCTGTGGTACAAAGCTATGGTAGACTTTGTGTGTGTGAGTCCTAGAATTCTAATGGTTAAATTTAAGTTGAAAAGGTCAAGGTATGTGTGGTTGTGACGTATGGTCCATCTGAGGGAAACGTTGAAGAGAGTACGATTTTTTGCGGATAATCTGAGATTTCTGGATGGGGTGAGTGGAGCTATCAGAATTGATATTGTTGGGGGACCTGAATGGTTGGATAGGTGATCAAAAAAGGGATGGTATAACAGGTGGTTTTGGGGTGGCGGGAGAAAATGAGAATGGTAGGAAAGTGATTGATTTCTGTGAAGAGAGAGGTATGTGTGTAAGTAATACTTTCTTTAAACACAAGAGTATCCATAAGTATACTAGAGTTGGTGTAGGTAGAGATGGTATCGAAGTGAAAAGTATGATTGATTTTGTGTTGGTGAAGAAGGAGATGTTGAGGTATGTGTTGGATGTTAAATCAGTGAGGGGTTTAGGAATGGGATTATCGGATCATTATGTTGTTCTATGTAAAATTAAGTTAGTGGGGGCTTGGATGGAGAGGAAGGTGATACGAAAAGAAGTAGGTAAAATTAAGAGTGAGAAGTTAAGTGAACAAGGCAATAAGGATAAGTATGTAAGAGCGCTCGCTAGTAAATAAGTTGAATTCCGAAAGTTGACACTGAACAAATCTTGGGGGCAAATGAAGGAAGCAAATTGTTAGTAGTGCAAAGGAAGTGTGTGGATGTGCTAAAGTAGGAAGTAAGAATGTTAACAGCGAATGGTGGAATGAAGAGGTGATGAAAGCGGTTAAAGGTAAAAAAGAAGCGTGGTTGAATGTACTAAAAGCAAATGATGAAGTTTCAAAAGAAAGATGCTTGGAATGTATATATAAGGAGGAAAAAAGAAATACTAAAGGGTGCATACGTAGGAGAAAACAAGAAGCAAATGAACAGTTTGGAAGGAGGTTGAATGAGGACAATACAAGGGAAAGGAAGCTCTTCTGGAAGGAAGCGCGAAAGGTTAAGAATGAGAATAAGGGGAATCTGCTTCGAATCTGAATAGGGATGGTGCTTTTTGTAAACTGATGAAAATGGATGTGAGGGGAGTGTGGAAAGAACACTCGAAAATCTGCACAATATTAAACAGTAATGAAAGAGGTGTTGTGATGTGTGTGGTTTTGGATGGTGGCAAGAAGGAATATGGTATGTTTGGGGATGAGGTTATTAGTAAAGGAGAGAGGTAAATGGTTAGAGTGAGAAACGTCGAAGAATGGTAAAATCTGGGCAGGTATAAGATGAAATTAACTGGTGAAATAATCAAGAGCGGAGGCGCGATGGTGATGATTGGATTTGGAAGTTGTGTAATAAAGCGTTTATTGGAGGGTATAGTTCCAGGGATTGGAGAGAGCGGTAATAGTACCCTTATTAAAGGAAGGGAGAAAAGGGAAACTGTAGAAATTATAGGGGGAATTAGTTTTATTGAGTGTTGTAGGGAAGAGTATATGCTGGGTATTTTGGTGGTCGAAAGAGTGCGTCGGAGTGACTGAAAGGACTGATTGTGAAGAAAAGGTGCGTTTTAGGAGTGGTAGAGGATGTGTGGATCAATCTTTACATTGAAACAAAATGATTTGAGAAAATGGAGGGAGAAGAAGAATAAATTATATCTAGGTTTTATGGATTTGCAAACAGCGTATGATAGAGTTAATAGGGATAGCTTATGGCAGGTATTAGTGATATATGGGTGTTGGTGGGTAGGCTTCTGAAATGGAATCAAAGTATGTATGACGATAGTGAAGGCGTGTGTATGAATAAATGGTCCAATGGTAATTGTTTTAGGATTTAATAGCGGAGTGAGAACAGGGTTTTTGGTGTTATGTCTCCTGGTTATTCAATTTGTATATGGATGGGAGTTATGAAAGAATGCGAGGTGGGGATGGCAGGAAATGGTGTTAGAATGATGGAGAATGGAGATGAGTTTTGAGGGTGCCCTACGCTATTATATGGTATGGGTTTGTGAGTGAAGGAACAGTCCTCAGTGTGAAAGTTATGTTAGGTGGTGAGCAGCTGGAGCAAGTGTCTGAGTTTAAAATATTTAGGATATATGTGTGGGATGAGAAGGGAACGGATGATCCAGAGTGTGTAGTAGAAAATTTGTGAATGGCAGGAAGGTTGCTGGTGCAACTAAATCGTTGGTGAATGTAACAGGGACTAAGTCTTTGAGTGCGCTAGGGTCGTTACATGAGGGTATGTTGTTAACGGCCTGTTTTATTGTATGGTAGTGAGACCCAATGGTCTGGAATAAGAAGTATAGATCTAAAAGTTAATGTGGTGTTCAGATGGACAATCTTAGGAGCATGCTAGGTGTGAGAAAGAATTAATAAAAATGAGGAATGAACTTATTAGAGAGGTGTGTGGTGTGAAAAGAAAAGGGGTAAAATGAAGAGAATAAATGAAAGTAATGTTGAGCTGGTTTGGTCATGTGGAAAAGGATGAATGATAGTCGGTTGGTTAAGCGGATGTAATATGGGGAGTGTGGTTGGGAACGCGACGGCTGGGAGACGAAGAGAAAGTGTGATTGAGTCGGTGAACGAAATGTCGAAGGAGAGAAATGTGAGTTTGGCAAGAGGCGAGAATAAAAGGGTGCATGAATAGGAGGAGAGAATGGCGGGGTTTGGTATGGGGGCATGGTTGTTGGGCCCACGCTGGGCCAAGGGATTGAACCCCCTTTATATTTTTTTCGATTTACCATAGTGAAGGGTCCGTCGCGGTCCCGTGAAAGCTCTAGGTGGGATTTTCTCTGTCTGTGACAGAGTTTTCACTTCATTAATTGGTCCCAGAGGGGGCGGTAAAGGCTGGGGCTTCTTTTCGCCATTTGTCAATTCTCTCCTACTGCTTTTCTTTTACGATGCTTGTAGCGCACCTTACTCCAATCTTGGGGAAAAAAAAGGTAGATAAAGAAGAGAAAGAAAGAATAATATATATATATAATATATATATAATATATATTATATATAATATATATATATATATAATATATATATATATATATATAATATTATATATATATATATATATATATATATATATATAATATATATATATATAATATGGGTGTGTGTGTGTGTGTGCATGCGTGTTCTACTCACAATTTTTTCAAAACCGATACCGATACCGAAATTTTTACCGATACCGATACTTTTATCACATATTATACATTATATATATATATATATATATATATATATATATATATATATATATTATATATATAATATATATATATATTATATATATTATATATATATAATATATATATATTATATATATATTATATATATATGAGGGATGGGGAAAGTCGAAAAAAAATAAATCGACCTCCCGACTCCGACTCCCGAGAGTCGGAATATTTTAAAACCGAATTCCGACTCCCGACTCCATGGAAAATTTCATACACACACATTTTTTGTGCGAGAATATATATATATATATATTATATATATAATATATATATATTTATATATTATATATATATATATATAATATAGTATATATAATATATATTATATATATATATATTATTATATTATATATATATATATTATTATATATATATATATATATCTATATTATATATATATATAATATATATATATATATATATATATATATATATATATATATATAAAACGAAATTCCGACCCGACTCCCAATGAAAAATTTCATACACACACATTTTGTAATATAATATAATATATTATTATATATATATTATATATATATCTATATATTATAATATATATATATATAATATATATATATTATATATATAATATATATTATATATATATATATATATATTATATATTATATATATATTAATAAATATTTTTTATATGTGTGTGTGTGTGTGTGTGTAAAGCCGGTTTCATTGCATTTGTGCTTACGAAACGTAAGAATGCCTCGAGTTTGCGTTCGTTTTTGTCAAACGTACCGAAAAATCGCAAGAATGCTGCACCAACACTTAAGAAATTTTTCCTTAATTCTGTAAGGTTGCTATTTCCCCGTGCTTGCCGAATTTTAAGCACGTTCTTCCGAAAGAATGGTATAGCAAAGCAAGAATGGCTTGGTGTCCTGAATTGATTGATGTTCATTCATTAAACGTAATTCTTTTTATTTAAATTCTTCCACAGGGCCAAAATCCTCCACAATAGTTGATCAACTTGCTTGTAATATTAACCTAATGTTATTTTTTTATTCTGTTTATTCCAAACCACGTACTATCCATCACAACAGCCTGATTCAATTGTTTAAAAAACAAAAGTAACCCAGCACTTAAAATCGTGGTCGTTTTAAACCAGGAAATTATTTAGTGCTTAAAAACTGTGGGAAGCATTTCTTTATCGAGCGTAGATGCACAAAATGAACACGACAGAATAAAACGAAAACAGTGTCTAATTATTTTATTAGAAGGCAAGAAAATACCAAAATTCCATTCTATAGATCTCCGTAAACTGCTGTCTTATGTTATTATTATCAATTATTAATTATATAGGGATGATAAAGAAATTAGTCCAAGTAAAGTATTAGTGGACTTGCTATTTCTATTTTATTTATCGCAAGCCCATTAATACTTGGGACTAATTTCTTTTTTTTCTATCTCCTTTAATCGTAGGCAAAGACCAGGGTTTACTGAGAGCTCCATTCGGGAGGCAACACAGAATAGGTTTTGTTATTTGTTCTGATTTGGAGATGAATTAGTTTTTTCCCCTAATTGAAGAAAATCATTAATTTCTACCTTTCTTCCCGTAAATTGTGGCTAGCTTTTAGCGCCTTTTTTATTTTACTCTTTCCCGCTCGGCACAGCAATAGGCTTGGGTTGGTGGTTTTATTTTTGAATGATGAAAAACATTGCCATTGGGCAAAACTTGGTTTAGAGTTTTTGTTCTACAGAATGTTTCTAATCTGAACACGTGATAGATCATGGAAGGGGAGTCCAATGTAGGAGAGGTCCCCGAGACATAAATCAGGAAGTTTGGGAAATTCATATACGTTCCCATTTCTTAAGTTTTTAGGAGACAGACGAAGTTTTTTGCTTTCTCGAGAAGATGTCGCCACGCTACGAATAACTACAAATGGTTTTATAATGATTCAGATTATCACGCCTTGCTCAGAATTAACGAGTATAAAGCATAGAATAATTGTACCTGGAGAGGAACAGATCGCGATGATTATCTTTTAATGTGGAACCCAACTCTCTTCCACATGCCAGTGATAACTATAACATACTTTCAAGTTCTATGAAAGTAGTACTGTCGTAAACAAAAACTTTCGACCCTAGACTCGAGACAAGTTTCTTATATTTGTTATTTATCAAACAACTCCAAGGGAGGATAGAGAATATATGGAATTAGTCTCACAGATTAAAGTGATAAATGAGGCATGACTCCCCTATGCGTAAATGAACTTGAGGACCTGCACTTAACACTCGTTTACAATAGATAGTATATCCATATCATAATACTTTTAACTTTAGGGACTCTAAATTTATCTTTAGTTCTATATATCTACTTTAATCATATAATTGTAATATAATATAATAATACGTATAAAAGCGTTATTTATATATTCGATATTAGTACATTGTAATATTTTGGGTACTATTACTTTTGAGCTTCATATAAAATTAGACTGTTTTGTTTTTAGTCCGTGATCATTTGTGCTTTAAACGTATATATATATATATATATATACTATCATAGCTCTCAGATAAGAAAGCTCAAGTCACACTATAAGTTTTAATTAAGACTAAACTAATTCGATGGTTTAATACGTAATTTCAGTGAGTTTTCGCAGTTGCGCTTTACTGACTATTTGGAAGTTGTAATTGAGACTTGAACTAGGTGTTTATAGTCCACGCAATGTTCGTGTCAAAACGATCGAGAGTAACGTGCTTACATAGTTTTAGTGTAATTGTATTACAGCAAACTATATATAAGAAATAAATGCACTAGTATGCTGATGGAGCCTCATATATATTTACGATTCTGGTAGATAACATTATTGTTGATGGAGGAATAGAATTTAATCTATCATTATTGAGAACTAGGAAGTTTTATACATTTTTCAAATAAGAGTGTGGCAAACATTTTTGGAACTAATAGTGAATGGATCATTCTAATCATTCAAGCATATCTGAGAAGAATACATTTTATAGTTTTAGACATGTTTTAATTTTATTTGGAGAATAGAAAACCATATCATCCGTGCTATATATTCTGAGTTCCAAGACGCGCGGCGAGGACAATACCAGTTCTAACGACCATAAGGAAAGTATATTGGGTTGTTTGGAAAGGTTTGTCTTTGAGAAATTTTTGTTTCGTTTCCGGAAGCGCATTATCTTTAACTCTCAACATTATAACGATTATAGCGCAGATTAGAGTATTTTGTACACAGGTATATGTATCGGGATATACTCCAAGCACATGTCTACTTTTGGAGAGCTTTTTATGTAAAGCCACTAAATGCAAAACGAAACGAATCTTTAATTTTTACGTTTTTTGCATCATGTGCTTACGATTAACGTAAGAAAATGCTAGAGTTGGCGTTCGTTTTTGTCAGGTTCTTTATTTAGGAATAAATTCGATAAGAAATGCCGAGATTTAGCCGAGCTTACGCAATAAAATTGTAGATCAAACATAAATTAACGTGTCGTGGGCTCTAGTTCCCGTTTTGAAATGAATGAATGTTTTCAAATTCATATTCAATCTGCTTTAAAATATATAATTTTCTTCGTCAAATATATGTAACTCTCATCATCAAAATTAGTATGAATTCAAGTTTATTTTTAGTAATATATTAATACCTAATTTTTAGTTATGTTTTTACATTTTTGTTTATATTATCCAATCGATGGAGCCTGCATCACCACAGCTGATTCCATATTGTTTGTAAACAAAAGTAAAAATTTTATCGTAAAAATATTTCAGCAGACTTATTTTTTGACATCACGTAATAAATTCGTAGGCTATAAACTGTCTGTAAGACCATAATCTTTACTGGCTCGACAAGGGTTACAGTTTCAGTATGGCCGAGATAATCGGGTGGACCGAGAAGCGAGAGAATTAAGCGGTCTAGGGTCATGTTTTTATTCAAGTGTAATAATATTATACGAGATACTAAATTTTTCGGTATATAGCTCTACCAAAATTCTAAAATATTATTCAAGGAAATGTTTCATTCGTAAAATGAAAGCCACGCGATTGTTCATAAAGCAAATTTTGCTATTATTTTTTTTTTTTTTTTTTTTTTAGTTTTTCATTGAAAACTAAAAAAAAATCTCTTTATTAAAACAACGTTATTTTAAACCACTAATATCGAATAAAAAATTAATTATTAGGCGTTATTATTTCTTTATGTATACATTTTTTTATATTTTTAAGACGCTACTATAACGAATTAATAATATCTATAAAAATTAATTTATGTGAATATATTAATATAAATAAATAAACTTTGGAAGGAAAGAAGAAAAATTAAATTTTTATTTGAAGTTTTTGAGGACAATATATAAACATTTTAACGCGCGTAATAAGTACAAGTGCATCAAGCACATACACTCACACTACACCCACACAACACACACCACACATACACACACACACACACACACAACAACACACACACAAAGATGGTCCGAAAATTATAAAATTGGATTGATGAAGTACTATATAATTTTTAAATTATATATATATTTTAAATTATTATATTAATAATATATATGTATATAATATTATTATATATATATATATAATCATATCATTTTACGACACAAATAAAATATGCTGTAGTGTATGAACTATAAATGTTAACGACATTTGGAGAGTATCTAGATAGATGTCGGGAAATTTACGGTATTAATTAAATTAAATATACGACTCTAGGGTATGACGATAGAAGTTCGAGGAGTTCGATTATATATATAATATATAATTTTTTTCTCACTGGGAGTAACTCCTACCATCTACCTATATATTATCAATAATCAAATTTAAAGGACTCAAAATGTTATGGTATCAGTGTAAAGATATATGCAAAATTATCACCGATCCGATTAACTGCTACTTCAACATAAATATGCCGTAATACCTATA